>BLXT01005762.1:1336329-1346462 GCA_019648995.1 Plakobranchus ocellatus
CTGTAGGGGATACCTGTATTGCACTTTCCTCCCAGTGACATTGATAAACAAGGGCCTTCTGGATGAATAAGTTATAGAATATTTGTCAAAAGAGACTGTTTTAATCAACAGGTAACAAGAATTTCAAGAGGTTAGATATCAAACTAAAATAAATAGTAGTATCTTTTATGTTACCTTAAGTGTCGATTGAAGAATAATAGACAAAATATGTCTAAGAGTATGGTACTTACGTATACAGCCTGTTTTTTTTTTTATGCGTGGTGACTTTTTGAACTTGTGAATAGGGGTCTTGAAAAAAAGTTGGGGGTCTTGAAAAAAATTTCAAGGATTTGGTGGGGACCCTGATTATTGGTCTTTGCAAAAAAATGCTTCACCGACTTTTAGTCTAGCAGTACTTAAGATTAAAATATTGGGGAAGATTTTTTTATTGTTTATGGCTTTTTAATATCCCTTCCTTTGAAAGATGACTTGGTTCACAGTGATCAATTCTATTTTGGAATAGATTCTTGTAATAATTGAATGTGAAATAAGTCAGTTGATTTAATGATTTGCTCTTTTTAGAGACGTAAATATGGGGATCTTACAGGACTAAGTGATAAAAGCTTGTCCATGATTGACTAATTAATGCTTATCAACTTGTATCTGTGTGTGGTTTTGATCAATAAGAGCAATGCAGGGTACCTTTGTTTACATTAAATACATTTTTTTCACTTTACCATTTCCATATTGATTTCAATACAATTCTCTTTTGGCCTTCTGTTGTCCACTTCTTTTAGCGCCTTGATGACAGCAGTAATGAAATTCGCCTGACCATGACAAAGACTCTCCTAGCATATTTTGACTGCTTTGTTGGTGGCTATGATGCATCATTGTATCGCTGTCATTTGGAAGCCATTTACAGAGGGCTTCTGCTACACCTGGATGATCCTGAAACAAGCATCCAGGAAGCTGTGCTCAGTAAGTGGGAAGTGACTTTTTATATTGCTTTTGCCCTAAAAAAAAAAGCCTATGTTAGAAAAGTACCTTTGAAAAACTTTTTTTTAAACTCTTGAACTTTATCACTTGTGATCCTATTTAAAACGGATACCTCAAATGATAATAGTTATAATAAAAAAAAAAACAATCGTTATGTTTAGAACTTTTGTGAGTTGTCTGGTCTGAAGGGAAACATCATTTCTATTTCTTTGAAATAAATTATCACTTTACCTAAGTCTTTTAGGATTTCATCAAAACCCATTTCAGCTTATTGACTCTATAGGTATAGAGACTTTTATGAGACTTTGATACCTATAGAGTCAATAAGCTGAAACTAACTTAATTGTTTTAAAAAATAGACTTTAATAATTTTTCTGTTTGGTGTTTGCTTGCCTTTACTACAAAAGCAAATTATGGAAATTATTTATTATAGATTCTAAATATATTGCTAATCTGTTGCTTACATTCACTTTACCTGATGGGATTAGTACAGTATATCATAAAAGTAAAGTTGAATTTTGTTTTTTAAAGATTTATCTCTGTAAGCTTATGCATTATCTGTTTCTTTTAATATTTTATATCAAGCAATCTTCTATGGGCTACATCTGTTTCTTTGTTTAGTTCCAAACTTAACCAAAATGTATTTTAGTTCAAAGCTTTAGAAAACTTTACATGCAATGACTAATTAGTAATATGCATTCTTTATGTATACATAATGTGGTGTCTGAAACAGTAACAACAATTTATTACTTTGACAACTTTGCTCATAACAGGAAAACCTATTAAATGTAGATTTTTTTTTGTTAATTTTAATTTGTTCTAAAAAGTCTTATAACCAAACAGAGACACACTTTTTACTATTCCTTCTTTGATGTGCAGATAGCAAAGGCCTCAGCATTGAAATTGTTTATTTTTCTTTCAGAGGTGATGAAAAAAGCCTCTGAATTGTCACCCCACATGCTGATCAGGGAGGTGGAAAGTGTGAAACACAAACACCGTAGCACAAGATACTGTGAAGAGCTCATTAAATATGCTCAGGATTTTGCTGCAGCGTCCAATTGAGAATGAAGCTCATGGGCAGTGAGCTGCATCTAAATTTGACTGATGTGAATGGGTTTAGTGATTTTCTTTGTTTGTTTTTTTTTTTAATTTAATTTTTTTTTTTTTTTTTTAATCTCCTGAGCCACCTTGTTTGATAAAGCTGGTATTAATGACCACCTGATATATTTGTTTTAAATTTTAAATTGTTTTTTCATTGTATTTGATTTGACATGCCATATTATTTTAAACTTGATGTGTCCTGACGCAAAGTAATTTTGCTACATTGTGAATGAAATTAAAAAATATTGAAAAGAAAATAAAGATATTGCAGCAGATCTGAGTAAAGCATAACTCAAAGCATTAAAGAGTATGTGCAAGGTCAATATCAGAAAGCAGAGCAAATTTTTTACACTAGGCTTTCCTCAAGTTACAGCACAATCAAAACATCAAGGACAACTACACAGCAATGCTTGTGTGAAAAAAAAATGTCTTTAAAAATTTTAAATAATATTGAAACAAAATGATTCCACTTATACAGTGTACAACTGGTAAGTCTGTGCCTTTGAGAGATTGAAAATAATATCTGCTTATCCATTCATTGTTCTTTGAAAATAAAGAAATACATGTAATAGCTGAAAATGTTCCAGAAATATAAGACGCACTTAAAAGAAGATTAACTTATGCAAGTTCAATTTAAGTGAATTCTGATGAAATGATATTTGAAAATTGGAAAAGTAACCTGTATCAGGAATTTTAAAATATTGAAATATATTAAGTGACCAAAAAAACCCTTGTAAAAATAACAATCTCAATCCAAAAAACCAGAAAATGAAAATGAAATATATACATAATTGTATAGTTCACTCACACTTACATTAACTTTTATTTCATCTTTTCACATTGCTTTCTTATTGGATTCTTAAAGCCACTTATGATTCTCTCTCAGTTCCTTTCATAATTGTTTTTCTCGCGGTTTCTTAATAGTTTCATTTATTATTAGGTGCCCTCTTTATTATTGCTTTTGTGATGTTTTGGCTGTCTAACCCAGGGAGAAAAATTTGTCATGTTTCTAGGTGTTCTGCAGGGCATGCACATACTCTTCAAATCCCTTATAATTTTACTAAAATGGACAAACTTGAAATGCCTTTAAATAATCGATTTAAAAATTGTGGTAGAAAAGACAACTGTAGGGATACATGTGATACTTCAAGACTGCTTTTATCCGTCCCTTTAAAACTGTCATGCTTGATTATGCTTTTGCATCTGTTTATATTTTCCAATTGCATTTGACTCTCAAGAAAATTTTATTTATTAAAATAAAAATATCATTCTCAAAGGGCTTTGTGGATTTCTTTCATTGATTGCAGTGAATGTGATTTTCAAAAGAAATTTCATTATTTTTTTTATTTGGAAGATCCTATAGTATTTTATCGTCATAGTATTTAATTGTTTCTTTTTTTTTTTTTTTTTATTACACGTTTGAAAAACTTCACAGAAATTTATGCAGAATTTATCTCTAATGGCTACTATGAAATCTTCAGTTTAGATATTGAACATTGCTTGTAGTAACTTACGACAAATTCACATTTTTACCTCCTCTAAACCCTTAATTTTTTTAGTAAAATTTTGTTGAATAGTGCAACACCTAGACTAAAAATATCTCTTTATTGTATGTATTTATGAAGGAAGTGCTTAGTTAGAGACAGTCGTTTTTTATATTTTTTTCTTCGAATTTGATCTGACCAATCGCAATCTATTTTCAATTTATTTGATCTTACTTCTGGGTAGTTGAGATGTTTTAAATGTGATTAGACTTAAGTATTTAAGGCCTTATGTTTAACTACTGACATTAGTACTTTTCAAAAGGGAAGGCCTGTTTTTCTAGAATACAGATCAGCCTAAAAATTCTAAATTACCAGCCAATTTGTACTGACAGTTCAAAATCTTGATAAAAAGATGTTTGAGGCATCCATTTCTTCCAGATGCATTATTTGTGTCACAGCAAAAACTCAGAGAAAAACAAGACTAGAAACAAGCTGCTTTTTACGACTAGCTGCCAAGCGCGGTAAACAAACCGTATTGCATTTTAGGATTTGATAATTTTACCACTTTCTTTATCTTGCACTTTTCAATATGGGCGCAAATAAATCGCAAAATCCTCATTGTCAGTGGTATTAAGCAATAAATTGTATCAATTTTAAGAACAGTCGACCAAATTTATCTTTCCACCGCTATTCCAAAGGCCCAGAGTTGTACTTGTAAGAGTTCTTTTTTTTCTTTTATAAATAGACTGAGTACTTCAAGGTTCAGTGGCTAGAATAATAATAAAAAAAATTCCTCCACCAAGCACGGAAAGTGTTAAAACTAATCACTTGCCTCCTGTTTACTGTGCTTCATCACTAGTTGCACAGCTTAGTGCAAACCCTATGGAGTTACGTCACAGTTTCCCCTCTTTATTTTCTACTCCTCTTTGGTCACAGCGAGACTTTTCTGTTTTGCAAGGTTTGTTGTATGATATTGCATTGGATGTGGCAGGCCTGCAGGACAAGTCATGACTGCAAATAATCTTTTCATTAGTTTAAGATTTGGGACTTTTTAGGGACAGTTTTCATGTTTTGACAAAAACTGATCCAGGAAGATATTTCTTTTGATCATGTTATAAAGTACTTAGCTATTTCACTTATCCCACCCCAGTACTCAGCCCAACTAAGGCCAACATGCCTGATATCATCAAAAAGAATTCCATCATTTTGAGATGAAATATTACAGAGTGCAGATTTTTTTTTTATTCTCGTTACTTTTCTTCTTTCATCTCTTTAGCCCGTTACAAAATCCATGACAAAGATTAAATAAAACACAGAATATAAAAACATTACTCCCATCCTACTCTACTGTGCCACTGTTAAGAGTGCACAAGTTTTTAGATGATTTAAGTTAACTTCTAGTAAGAGAGAAAAAAGATTTGTGGTCCTTCAGACTAGTTAATAACTTTTGTTATCAATCCAGGTAAGTGTATATATATATGTATAACTACTTTTAAATCACTAGATTTATTATAGACAAAGCTTTCAATTTTGACTTGAGAAGGCTTTTTTTAAAGATCATTTTAATTATGGAAATAATGACAAAGAAAAATTATTTTCTCAGCAGTTCTTGCTTCAACTGAAATTTTATCTTAGGCAAACCTTCTCTAGGGCTTGTATCCCTTACTAAGTGTGCTATTATTTCAATTTTGACTCGAGAAGGCTTTTTTAAAAAATCATTTCAGTTATGGAAATAATAGCAAAGAAAAATTATATCCTCAGCAATTCTTGCTTCATCTGAAATTTTATCTAGGCAAACCTTCTCTAGGCTTTTATCCCTTACTAAATGTGCTATTACTATTACGGAGGAACAGCTTTCCCTCATAAAGAGCAGTTTTTTAAAAAAATAACTCTTCCTACTGAAGCATTAACATTTGTGATAAGATATTATTATTTTTAGTACAATTCCTGCACATTTTGATGGTCTTTGAATTGCGCCATTGATTGAATGAAATAAGGAATAGAGAGTAAGGAATATTTGATTTGCTGTACAGTTTTCTAAAAATCATGTTGAGACAAAAATGCCCATTTGAAACTGAATCCTGATTAAGACACGTAAAATTATGATGCCTTCTCAGATGTGCAATTCCCATGATATCAGCACTTATTGGTGGACTTAGTATACCTCTGACCAATTAAGAGTTCAGATAACATTGAAGAAATGCGATGATCTTGATGTTTTAAATCAGAACTGTCTCAAAAATCAATCAATTTCAAAATTGTGCTTGAATTTTTGTCTTCTCAAAAACTTTGTCAAAGAAGCTAACTTAACCTGTCCACTAGTTTGAAAGCTTAAAACATCTACGGCAAACATAAAGAATCTGCAAGTGTAGAGAAGATGTATCAAATTGCACCCTGCATAAATATGATAAAGTAGAGAATTATCCTTCCCATTTCTCAGCCTCCCCTCACAAGAAAAAAAAAAGTTTAAATAAACACTAGAAACACATTACTATTGAATTAAACTTAAAATTTTATTGTTAGGATTCTTTTGTTAATTTACAGAGACCTTTTGGTTTTACATGAGCTATGATTTTTAAACACTAATTTAAAGTGAAGTTCATGGCAATATTTAGTAAGCTAAGGCAGCACTAACATTAAAAACATTTCTCAGTGCATATGTACACAAAATTTAAAATAGGATTTGAAAAAAAAAATCTTTCAAAATGAAAAAATGAAAAAGTCATCAATTGACCCTATCGATATTCACAAAGTAATCTTACATAATGTCATCCACCAGGATGTAAATGTGTCTCAAGCTGTTAACGTGCTCTAGCTCTATAAAGTTGTCAAGTAAGACATATCTAAAATGTTTGCAGAGGCTTTCCATTCACTATTTGTACATGGAAATTATTACAAGTCATAGTAAAACTGATAGCAGCTTAACAGTTTTTAAATTGCTTGTAGCCATAGAGAGCAAACATGATTTTATATGTCTTTTTGCCTTAAATCCCTATTTTAAATTATTTGCATTTGTTCAACTAGTTTATGAAGTTTTATCATTATATGCTAAATGGTATTAGTTTTCCTCAAAAGCCTGATGTGATAATCTTTTCCCCTTTATTCTTCAATACTACAATGTATGATTTCAAAATAAAAAGTATCTTATTCTTAACAGAAAAAAAACGTTCATTTCCCCCCAAATTGATCATAAGAAAAAAAAATATAGAACAAGTCTAAACTCTAAAAGATTTAAAGAGAATTCACAATCATCTATTTGTCATGGAACTAAAGAGTATGAAGAAGTTTAATTATTTAACAGACATTCCATTAATGAAGAGTGTATAAATACATGATTATGTACATTAAAATCTCCATTCTTAGTCTCTATGACATAGTGCTCATTTGTGTATGGTGAGGCTGAAGTTCAAATAATTTCAAACTGAAAATTGAAAATTACCCGTAAATTACTCAAATCCATAAGTCATATGCATTGATTAAAAAAAAAATGAGACGAGACCCCCCCTCCCCGTTTCCCGCTTTCTGACCACTTCCCATTACTATAATGATGTAAAGCATTTAGATTATCGGTACTGCAGAATCAAATTTTATTAGGTCAAGGAACTCAAAATGAGAGGTGCAAGGATGTGGATGGGGAAAAAGCAGAAGAGAAAGTAACTGCTGAATGTGATTTGTGAAGTTCTGCCATGGGATGTTACTTAAAGAATTGGCCTGTTAGTGGTGATGAGATTAGATATCTATATAGGCTATGTTTCTTGTCTTTCAGATGTGGGAGTCTTGGCAAAAGGGTGCTGTGGGCTTGTTTTGGGTTAACAAAGAATGGGCTGGCAGTCTCGGTCTTCTATCTGCAAGTCAACATCCAGCATTCAGTGCTTTACTATGTTAGTATATTATATTGACCTTAATAGTTGGTGAGACAACTTCCAAAACTTCCAAGCTAGAGCTTAAGTGTATAATGCAAATTAGCATTTTGACTTTAAAGTTTTTCATGCTCTTAACATAAGCCTTCCATATTATTTTGAATTTTAGATAATTTGGGGGTGATCATTTTTCCTTATCAATTTGAATTAAATGGTCTCTTCCAAACACTATGCATCGATAATCACTTATCAAACTGTAGCATCCTAGTATATAGTGTCTGTAAATTATGTTTTCTCGAATGTGAAAATCTCTTAACTTAAACAGCCATGGCACAATAAGATATTGATATATCAATGATGGGGTAGCTCAGAGTGTTCCCTCATCTAGCACTTTCCTGAGGTCAGGGTGGCACTATGGCTAATAAATCTGCCCTGAAGTCTGCAGGTACTCTTTTGATGCTGGTCAAGTTAAAGCCTGCCACCTGATGGTAAATTGGCTAGCAAATCTTCCCTGAGCTCTGCACTGTGGCCTGAAAGATCCTGTATGAGTTAAATGCACATACAAAAAAAAAAACAAAAAAACTTTCCTACACCCACAGTCATCTCGTTTTCCTTCTCTTGGCACCATCAAACTCAATACATTCAAGATCAGTCAGTCTTTCCATTACACAACTCATATTGGTACTCATGATATTTATTTAAATGATAGCTACACTGCACAGCATTGAATCATCCTGGAAGAAAAGTTTGTCTTTTATATGTTATAAGTGCCAGTGAATTGAGGCAAAATGATCTCCTACAATCTTCTTTTATAAACATTTCCAAGGACTTTGCCTCTCTACTTCCATTGCACATTTTTGTTCATCTAACTCAATGTTTCACTTCAATTCAGTTGACTCAGGGTTTTGTGCCAGCATTTCTTCCACAAAAAATAGATATTTTTAAAATGACAAATTAGGTAAGAAAAATTGTTCCCCTACACTTCAGTGTACATTTTGCAATATATTATTTACTAACACCATGATAAATATTAAATCTTTATGTATGTGATTTTTTTTTTTTACAAAATTTTAAATCTTAACAAAAAAAGTGACTTAAAACCTTGATAGCAAAAATAAAGCATTTCACATTATTTTGCCAACAGAAGTTAAATTAGTATTATTGCAACTTTAAATTTCAAAAGTGAAAAAAAAAAAAAAACCTTTTGAAGTTTACAATGACAGTATTAAACTGATCTACATTAATCTATTTATAGCTGTAATTACAAATACAATATTTTTAAGAAAATCAACATGAAAGAGAATCCAAAACCCAAATTTTTTTCATTTTCTTTCAATATGAAGATTATGTACCAATGCCGAGTGCTACAGGGTATTCTTCCAAAACATGTGATACAAATGTGAACGTCACTGAGTTGACAAGGACTTGAAAACAGCTATTCTTGGTTTGACAGCCAATGGAATTCAAGCTTTTGTGGCAGATACAGGCCTTGGTCTTCCCACAACAAAAGGCACAGGACCTGAAAATACAAATTATTTATATATATTATATATGTCATTTTTTTCTGTTGAGAATGGATCAAGCTTTTTTCTTTTTCAATAACTGTATACAGTTTTTGCTTATCTTTCGCTGGTGTACATGTCTTTGTTTCTTGCACAGGAGGATCTGACCATATCTGTTTATTAAAACAATTTATATTTCAGGTAAATCAAACACTAATTTAATCATTATTAATTTTTTTTCTGCCTTTGTAAGAACAGTAGTAGGAATTATTTCTTCTCCAAATTGATAAACAGAGTCCATAGATTTTTGAAGCACAAACTTGTTAGATTTACCTTTTGCACTTGTAGGCCTATCAACACCCTGTGCTGCTTTAGCTTTGTAAAGAGCTCTGTGGAGTGGCAAGGAAATAGAAATGGATAACGTAGTTGTTTACACACTTACTTCTTATTTCAAGCAAAACATTCTCACTTTTTTTTTGGGGGGGGGGGGGTTGTAGATATATGATATTGCAATCTTATCAACAGAGATAATGATGATATTTAAAAAATGTCCACATCTAGCAAACTTGTAAATTCTATAAATTGGCTCATGTTTCTTGATCCTGTTGTCAATGCTGGGAATAGAATTAACATATCAATAAGTATAAATGGCATTGAAAAAAATATTTATGTGCGAATCTTGAGCTGAAAGGGTTTTAAAAGATATCAAATAGTAATACATAATCACAAAAACTCACTTATACACTCTGGCTTGCTGGAGAAATTTCCGAGCTTGAGAAATCTCAGCCCCAAGTTTGCGTAGATCATCACCCTCAAAAGTTGGTAGATGAGGATACTACAAAATGAAATGAAAGCATAATTTTGGCGATTTCTATTATTGTGTACATAGCTTGTAACTTCAGCAATAAATATTTCAATCACATTTTTCTGCTCTGAAGGGCAATAACAGCAGCAGAATGTTTTTATTAATTTTTTCTAGTTCCCACAAAAAGAGAAATCTTTTAAGACCCACTTCTTCTAAATGCTCAATAACTAAGTTTTGACTTACCAAATGAGCTATTGCCATATTTGCACTGTGTGTGGCTGATGTATTAGTCACAGAATTTTAGCTCCATGAGTTAAATTTCGAAAATTTTTGAGTGACACAAATATTATGATTATCAGAAGAAAAAAAATTGTTTTCAACTGAATTACTTGGGAACAACCCTGTT
>BLXT01005762.1:1350546-1363396 GCA_019648995.1 Plakobranchus ocellatus
TGTTGCATCATACATTTATTTAAAATGATGGGCTTCATAATCCTTTTTTTTTTGATAATCTAAATTTTCTGATGCTGTCTTTCTATTTTCCACTTCCAATTTTCTGTATTAGTTTCACCTGCAAAGCTTCTAAAGTACAAGTATTTCCTCCTGCAACCAACTGAGAGATCCATCTGATGGCATCATGGCAATTGGCCTCTGTTGGGGGTTGCACAGCATCTCGCCACACTGAGCAGGAGCCAGAGAAGCGAATTAAGTTAAACCTGAAAGCAACACAAGGTGTTTAATCTTTTATATAAGAATATCAAAATTTATATTCTAAAGAGATCTGGTAAAGACTCTTTTTCCTTTTTTTTTTTTTAAAGTGCAAGCCAGAGTAATATTAACAGAGAGATTGTATATTTGCATCACTCAATCAAAGCATAAGCTTTTTCAAATTTCGAACTTGAAAACTTCCAAAAACAAATGACTTATTTATTATACCTAAGAATTCGCAAGCCCAAGTTTCATGCCATACTTGATTTTTGATGACCCTTCCATAATAGACTCAATCATCTATGTATATAGGTGTCTCAATGTCTAAAGTGATCGTTGATGACCAAGAATATTAGATGAATACTACACAATAATTTTGAATTCATATATCATTGTTATGAAAACTGGAGCCTTTTTTATTACTGGTGAACTCAGCAGGCATGGGCAAACTGTCATCTTTTATTGAATTCTGTGTAACCCAGCAAGGCTTGAAGCAAATTAGAAAACAAGTTCTAAATTTAAAAAATTTGGTGCTTGAAGTAATGCTCTACTTTTCAGTTTCATAGAAATCTAAGCCTCTTTTTCTGATAATTACATATTTTCTGAATGTATCTCTTATATTGTCCATAGGTATTATTTATAATTTTTTGCACATAACACAATCTCTCTGAAGGCATAAAAAAATTATTCCTGGAAAATGTAAATTCCAATATAATGGTGTGCATTGAAGGATGAATAGGCATACTGAAGTCTGTGTGTTCCTTTTTCTTACACCGAAAACTATTCGAGAATCCAGTTGTTTGCATGACTCCCATTGGAAATGGATGATTGAAACTGTAGACCTGCATGATTTCATCTAGTAGTAGCAACTCAGTAGTAGTTACACAATGTGCATAGTTCCCGTTGGAAACATTGGTGACAAATTACAGACTTTCATGATTTTGCTTAAGCTTTAATGAAAGTCATAGACTTGCACATTCCCAATATCCAATGTTGGTGACATTTATAGACTTCCATGAATCCTTTTGGCAGCGCAGAGACAGCCATCCACTTACATGATTTTAACTTACAACTTTAAGAACTCACAGATTAGCCTAATTCTAGCTGACAGCTTCAGTGCTTGTTTTAGACTCACTTGACACCTGATTTATGCAATTGATCCCACACCAAAGAAGCCATTTCCTTTTTCAGCTCATCCATGCGAGGCTCCATTGAGCCAGAGGTATCAACCAAGATTGCAACACACTTGTGAACAACTGTTCCAAATACTCTGCGGCTCCCTGTGAAGATAGGCAATAAAGTAGTCACAAATCCGTCTTCACAACAACAAATTTTTACGAAGTTGTTTTTGGGATATGAGGGGTTTTGAATTGTGTGGGGAAGAAGGTAATACAAAGTTAAATACATTTGTATAATCCAAAGTTACTTTAGCATTTCAATTTATCTTTATGGACTAATCACAGCTGCTTCCTGGGTGAGGACATGAATTGAAAACATTTAAACATGAAAATGCAGCAATAACATAGCTTTTTAAATTTAATATTCTCTTGATCAACACAATCAGCTAGTGTTGCCTCCTTTTTTACCATGTTCTTATAAATTCAACTTAATTGCTTGCTGACTATTAGAGCCAACAAAACATGCAATTTTAACATCTCAAATCATTTTTGCACTATGTTTAAGGCTCAACATTACAGTAAAAGTTGTTTCTCTATCTTACAATATTTTATTTATCTGTGTTTTGCCTGTTCCTGTCTAGTGTTTGACACCCTCTCTATAAGGCAATAACTTATTTGAGCATGTAGGAGTGAAGATGATTCTCTTGACGCCAAATTTTCTAAACTCTTGAGACCTTTGATTGAGCCTTTCTTTTTTTCTTTTTTTTTTTTACATACAATTTGAATCCTACTTTTAATCGATTTTCAGAACAAACTATTTCTAAACTTCTCAGTCTAAAATCTTCCACTGCTCTACTCACCACTGAGTAACCATTGCAACCTCTTAAGATACCTCCTGAGCACTTTCTCAAGCTGTGACTCATAGTCCCTAAGTTCGTGTGGAAGCAGCTGCATATACTTAAGAGTTCCTTTCACATTCACAGTCGGAAAAACATCAGGATAGCTGTAAAAATATGACAATTTTGGAGTCAACTATTCAAAAATAGTAGCAATGGTAGATTTAAACTATTCATAAATTGTAAAAATGAAGATGCTTTCGTTCTCTTACATTCAAAATCATGAAGATAATCGTTTTAAATTTTTGCATTTAACATTAGGATGCTTTTCAAAAGTACGATTAGAAAGTCTCTAAACCAAAAAGTGACATTTAGATATAACAAATTAGAAGATTAGAAAATCAGCAGTCCAACTTGAAACTCAACAAATCAAATTGTTTTTGCTGCTCATTTGCCCCATCAGTGACAAAATTACATTCCAAACATAATCAATACTAAAAAGTTTGCAAGCTAACAATTTGATTTTAATATTTAGAAAAAAAAATAGCTTATTTTTTTTTAAATAATATATATCTTGAGCACTGTGCACCAAATATTGGCTCTGCCTTCTATCAAAACATGGCTTTTAATGTCATTCTAGGAAGGAAATATATTATTTTGCTGGCTTTTGAGACAGCCTAAGAGTAGGACATCACATATTATAATATTTTAGAAAAAAAAAAATTATGCTTTT
Organism: Plakobranchus ocellatus; assembly: GCA_019648995.1. Classification (NCBI taxonomy): domain Eukaryota; kingdom Metazoa; phylum Mollusca; class Gastropoda; family Plakobranchidae; genus Plakobranchus; species Plakobranchus ocellatus. The sequence continues at coordinate 1,353,489 of BLXT01005762.1, forward strand.
TTCTTCTTTTAAATCCTTTTTTCAAACAGTTAAAAATGCAACACCTTGTCTAAGAATCAACATAGCGTTATTAAGTTTTCACTTTGCAAAGCAAATAGAAAGAAGTTTTTGGGCGGCTTTAATCGTTTAAAATGTTCTAGATGAAGCTTTAGAGTCATTGAGGCAAGACTCATGACATTCTTTTTCTTTTTTAATCTGACTGGTCACATTATTTTGAATATGATATGATACAAGTATGTTAGGAAGAACAATTAAATATTTAATTCACTTTTGGCTTCTTTACTATTTTAGTAGAAAAAAGGGGTTCATTTTATTTTTCAACCTTGCCGCTAACTCCTTATTTGATAACAAGGGCATTAAGCAAGTATCTTTTAGTAACATGAATTTTGTCACATTGTAGATATTTGTATGTCATCTTATTTGAATTTTGTCCTAACTTTTTTTCTTAATCATAGCCTAAAAACTTTTATTGTCAGTTTGGCATCTGGTCAATATTACCAATCAATATGTGATAAACAGTCAAAAAAACGAAAACAATCTTGATATAACTTATACTCAGTTATTTCCAACTCACACTTTGGCAGTGATATTTTTTTGCAAAATTTTTACAGGTTTCTCTTCATGCTTGCAGTCTGGCCCAGACACCATTCTGTTTAAGTCAAGTTTTAACTTAGCAAGACTGTAGATTCTCAGCCACTGCAAAAATGAGATTATTTTTAAAATTATTAATTTATTAAACTCATTATTGCCATGATATTCAAGTTTCAGGTTTTCTTAAGTTACATAAGATCTTCAAAGAGAAGCTTAAATCACTAGCTGTATATTGCATAATTACACAGGAAAAATGTTACATTTCACAAAGTGCAATATTCTACATGTTAAATAATATAATTTTTTCAACTAAACAAAAGGGTGAGACCAATTCAAAGAATACATTGAACAAAGGCGATTTCTCTGTTTAAAAATGCCAGAGCTCCTACCAAACACAGATTTTACATTATAATTTTTTAGTAACTGATACTAACTTTTGAGTTGTTGACAAATCTGCCTACATAGATGTATCTTTACATGCAAAATATAAAATGATTCGTTCGTTAAACTTATTTTATAAGGGTTTACTATGGTCCTTTTAATACTCAATTTTTTTTCTTCCTTTTTTTTTTTTGGAAGAAACCTTGCACGTTGGACTCTTTTCAATCTTTATAAGAGACATACCTCCTTTGTTGTGATAGAATCTTCCTGTTCAGGGATACTGAGGTTTGGAATGTGTTTTCTCACTGATTTTTGTCCAGTAAACTTGTTGTACACACTCCCTTAAAAGCCAATTAAAAAATGGTATTAAATTCTTATATCTTTACATTTTCAAGATAAAAATGTGGATCAATAAAACATACATGTCATTTTAAGTTAGACTTTGTTATTTCATCACAGATGTGAAATTGAGGGAGTCAATGTCTGTGTCAACTTATTGACTTCAAGTTAATCTGAATTATATGTGAGAACACAAGAGTTCAGACTACAAAATTATTGTTTTGGGAACCTTTACCTTTGTAATTATTTTCGAGAGAATGACAAAACAAAGACATGTATAAATTTAATGAGTTTTAAACATTGAAGTCTCCTTTGAAAATGAATTGAGACCTGTTGGTATAATGCAATTGCCTTTGAAATTAAACAAAAATTTGCATGATGTAGATATCTGTAAAGTACCAACTGCATTTTTTTATGCTTTCCCTATTTATACAATCCATTCCACCTAGCCATATTGCAAAAGCTTAAATGAAACACAAGTTACTGGAATAAAAATTATTTTACCAGTGTCATGCTTTTTGTCCTCTAAGAAGAAGTGTTGTGTAGACACTTGAGTGCGAGTTGAGCGAGCTCTGTGCATTGGGTCTCTAGCAGAAGATGGCCTTTGGCGAAGATTCAGTGCTGAGGTGAGACAAAAGGTTTTAAAAAAAGTTTATTGTGGTATTAGGTTTGCAAATGAAGGCAATTAAATCAATTTATGATGTAGTTACAGAGAAAAACTTGAAGCTGCAAATACATGAGATAAGGCAACCAAGCAATAAAGATATTTGTGTATAACAAATAATAATCAATTCCTAGGAAGTAATACAAATTTCTTGTCAAATAAAATATAAGCTACATAGGAGTAAAAAAAGAATTCTTGATTTTAGGCTTGATTTAGACTTATGTAGTCATAAACATTCCTATTTGAAAGACACAATTTAGTTTTCAATCCATATCAGAGCAAAAAGAATCACAAGTTTCAATGATGTTTATGAAAGTAAATAAAATTAAAAAAAAAACAAATGTGCATGGTTTAAACATCTTGAGGCAACAGATTTGATATCTGAATCTCTCACAAATTGGCCCAATTTCAGAATCTCTAAATCTCAAAGCCAAAGCAAAGCTGATAAAAATTAAATGTGTCTTGACACCGCAGAGAAAAAAAGGGCTTTTGAGAACTATATTTCCTGCAATATAAAGATTTTTTAAAGTTTAACAATTTAAATTGCTTGAAATACAAGTTGTGACTCATTCTGGTGGATTTCAAGATGAGTTACAATATTTTTCTGCAGCAAATTTCTTATATCCTCAAATAGTTTAAACCATTTATCCTTTCAAAACTCAAAGAATGACACAATACCAACTGAACTATATGAGGCTTTAATTAAAAAAAAAAAGTGGCACGCTTTCTTAAAGGCTAAATTTTTTATGCTAACGTTTGTGGCCTGGCCTTTTGTCTTTAGAACTAGTTGAACTTGATGCACTGCTTGGTCGCCATGATATGGCCTTAGGTGGACGGGATCTCTCCAGCAGACCAGTTGTCTGAAAATGTATGGGTTATCAAGAAGACAGTGTAATGAGCGTGTCATTCTCTAGAAATAGCTAGAATACAATTATAATAAAATGTAAGGTTCCTTCCTATTTCAGCATGTTTAAGATTCCTTTTTTTTTAGACATAGTGTTAAATTTTTTTTTTAACTTTTCACACGAATAAGTGTGTCCATCTTTTACATTTCATAATCCAATGCATATACATGGCATTTATGATTTATACCGTAATTCTGTTTAATATGGTTCTTACTTTGAATTTAAAAGAGTGTCCATATGAGGAAAAAGGTTAAAAACTCCATGCAAATGATTATGAGTAACAAAAAAGAAATCAATTTGAAAAAGATTGTATCAATTTATTTACAATGAAGATTGATTAAAATAAAAAATAAAAAACCCATACAGATAAAGTGTAACTCAAATAACGCCTTAATCTGTTTAACACAATAATTGTTATATATCTGAATGATTGTAATGTTAAACTCTAAGAGGGAAAAGAAATATTAAGTTTTGCTTTAATTTCTTATCATCATCTTTGCATGATTTTTATTTGCTCATTTTATGTTAATGTCATATCTTAAAAAAGATAATTATGAAGAATGTAATAAAATAGAGCACCACAAAAAAAATAAAAGCAGAGTATACCTGTAAACGACTTGTGCTGCCGTAAGCCTGGTAGCGTGTGGTAACAGAGGCAGTGGCCTGAGGAGCAGGTGGAGGCAGAGCTGTGAATGGGATTGGCTCCTCTGGCTGGGGCAAACATTTGAGGTGCCGCAGTGATGAACAGCTGGTGATGGCTTGCATCTCAGGGTGATGCAGCTAATGAAGATACACAGGGGCATTGGGATAGAGAAAGAGGCAAGAAATTTGCCAAATATCCTATGGTGATGCTGGACTTAATTTTGATAACTGCCTTGTTACAAAAACACATTTTAAAAGATGTTTACTTATTGCTTTTTGAGGGTGATGCAGCTAATGAAAATACACAGGGGCATTGGGATAGAAAAAGAGACAAGAAATTTGCCAAATGCGCTTTGGTGGTGCTGGACTTAATTTTGATGCTTGCCTTGTTGCAAAAACACATTTTAAAAGAAGTTTACTCTCTACTTTTTTGAGTCAACTGTGCTGAAATATTCTTTCATATATTTTATAAATAAAATTCAGTTCATGGATGAAAAAGAAACATGATATGACATTTTTAATCAATAATCAAAAAGCACACAATAGAAAAACAAAAAAGATTTTTTTTTCAAAATAAGACATTCTTACGATCTTTCTTTCAGAAAAGTACATTGATATTTTGTTGGTATTTTATTTTTAAAAACTATAGCATAATATCTGTATCTACTAACAAATCTGTTTCTGTATTTCTTCTTTACTGATTCCACAAGGACAGCACACTTTCGAGAAAAGTTGAGAGCTTTGTCAATCTCTGAGTTTATGAACTGGATGTCATCATTCTCAATAATGCCTGAAAAACAGAGATACAAAAAAAGTTGCCTTCTAAATAAAATAGTATGACATATCAAATAAAAAGGAAAACCTTTCATGTTTTTTTAAGAATAAGTTATCTATGATGTAGAAACTGACAAAAATCACTGTTTCTCCATTATGAAATTGAAGCTAACTTTAGAAGTAGATTATTTGAAAATTGCCAATGCCTTTGTAGTAGCATTTACACCTAACCATTGTGATTAAAAAGTTGGGGTTTTTTTATAGGAAAGCACAGAAGGATTACATGTAAAACAAAAGCAACAACAGCAAAGGTAAAATACAAAATCTTAGACAAAAGTTTCATATTCATAAAAAAAAGCAATATCATATTTCAACATGAATATAATCAATTTTTGTGCATTATAGTTTTCAAGAAACAATGTCTAAAGTTTAAAAAAAACAAAATTTTTAAGTTATTTTAAAAAGTTGAAAGATGAAATTATATTTATAAAACAATACATATCTACACAGAGAGAAAAAAATCATTTGGGAAATACAGATGCAAGCACAACATATTGAAAGTTATGTGAAATATTGTACAGTATAATAATGCAGTTTGCATACATAGTGATTTTTTTATCTTGATTCTTAAAGAAAAATGCATTATTTTTCAAAATTTTCAAATTGGGTGTGTTAATCATGTTTAAAAAATTTTACTCTTTAAGTTTGTTTCCTATTGAAAAAAAAAATCTCAATCCAGAATAATCATATTCATTCTCTACGATTGAAGAGCATGTACGGTCAAATATTTGTGTGAGGGCCATTTTTGGTCCGATTTTAGAAATTGGCATATTTGACTTTCCCAAGTGTTTATAATGGAATTTATAATGAAAACAATTATCTCACATCATAATTTGAGTTTCAGAAAGGTGAGTACTATGTTTTTCCTCTCTACTCAAAAATCTTTATTGTCTGTTTTCTTAAAATTGACTTTTTTTTGTACTAAAATCCACAAAACTTTTTTGTTTTCTATCCAAATGACCTGAAATTTTCACACAGCATACACTTATACCTATGAAACTGACGTTAGGAGGGAGTAATTTAGCTGTAGCAATTTTTATTTTGGAGTTATAATTGTTCAAGTGTGAAAAATTTTTAGAAATTTGAAAGACCTCATTTTGTTAAATTTGAGTCTTGTGTTCATGTATTGTGAGAAGAAAAATTTATGAATCAAAAAACTCCTAGGAATGTTTATGTGGCTTCTTAGATGCTTCATGCCAAATTTCAAGCAAATTGGTAAAAAAATAAAAAAGCTTTATTAAAAAAAAGTGTTTACATTTTAAAAATCCATGATGCTTGCCAGACATACTATGTAATGTATTAAACAAAAATATTTTCCACTGTCCATTGTCTAATTTGACCCAAACACATACACCAATGAAGCCAAAACATCAAAAATAAAGAAATACAAATTTTCACCCAATTTGACAACACATAGCCTTAAATTATTCTGTCCAATATAAAAGAGATTTTTACATTCATAGTACATTACTCATAGCATAAAACTGATACTTGATACACACCAAAAAAAATTTTTTGAATGAGCCTTTACAAACAAAAAAGAGATAAAAAAAGATTGCCTACGACAATCATACATTATAAAACACTGAAGAATATATTTGGATAAGACTGTTAAATATTGCCAACTGACCCGTCTTTTTAAAAAAAGATATATCAGTGAGAGCACCTGTCAAAATAAAAAGTGAGACCTCAAATGTGAAGCTGGAAAAAACCCTAGATATGTTTGTGACAGAATATATGAATAATTGTGATTCCCTCTTTCACATATAAAACAATTTCTTATTATTAAAGAAAGTTGAGCTTCTGAAAAATTTTTGTCAAGTGTATTTGGTATTTGAAAGTTTTTCTCAGATGGACATCCCTTAAAGTTTTATTTTTTGACCAGTTTGTGCTGTTTACTGATAAATATTCAAAATTAATGAAAACACAAAATGGCTTTAAACTAACTGATTAGGGTTTATAACCCATACTTTAATTTTTTCATATGAACAATTCTGTGTATGATTTATGAGCATCTACACCCAAAATATTTCTGGTTAGGGACAGCTGCAATATTTTAAATTGATATATGCTATTTCTAGTTGGACATTTTATTTTATGAAATGAAATAAAATGAACATATTTAACAATATTTTTAAAAATTGTGAATTTTTGCTTGCATAAAATTAGAGGAGATATTTAAACTGATTTTTTTTTTTTTTAAACTAAAACTAAAATAACTTTAAGAATATTGTACAAAGCATAATGATTTGCTAGCAGTTATCCATGTTTCTCACAGACAATACATTGGAAGCATATTATGGTTATTGTGCTTTATTTGTTAATACCACATGCAAAGACAAGTAAGTGGCAACCACATCATTAGAAACTTAAAAAATAACAAAAATCAGTTTCCTAAAATGTCACCTGGCCACACAAAGCAAATCATTTGTCAGAAATAACCATACAGGATGAAAACCAAGATATTTGAAAAGACTTGATGATACCAAAGACATTTTTTTTGCACATTTATGAATGGCTATTCATAAAGATCTGCAAAGAAATTTGTTTTGCAATATGTCTGTCCACTTCCATAAATTTTGTTCTGTCACTTTGTTAGGCAATTGCTGACAAAAGATTCTACCTGTCATTGTAAAATGATGCAAAACTCACCAGTCTCCCGGAACCATTGGAATCGACCAGCACTGACATGGGCCATGTTACGCAGACATTCTGCTGTGCGTGTGATATTGGCATAGCGCCCTGGAATGGCACCATTGCAATCATAGTCATCAACATTGAACAGAACAGTGTGCAGGCGAACACCACGTCCTGAACTAGCTTCTTGAATGTAGCTCATTACCACCTCTGGGACTTGATCAGGGACACCACTGGTAAACAAGTAACAGCCCTGAACAACTGCGAAATGAAGTGTAGTAACAAAGAAAGGTGAGAAAATTATTTTTCATCATTGCATCACTGTAAATGGAAGCTAAGGGTAAGTTTTAAAAAACTTGTGAATATGAATGCATCTTTTTATAATGATTTAAATATTTACGTTCTCTTAATTTAGAACACATTTACATTGTACAAAAACAAACTTTTCTCATTTCTTTTCTAAAAAAAAAAAAAAGGAAATTTTACATTTTGGAACAGCACTGTCAAAATTAATCTTTTATATCTTGGAATATCACTGTCAAAATTAATCTTTATAAACACAAAAACTAAAAGAAGTGGCTAATCTTTTTACTTCATGTTTAAAAAAAAGTCACAGTTGGCTTCTTTATCCCCAGTGTGAAATGAATATCTTTACACAACAAAATTTGTCGTTTTTTCCTGTTACATGCTAAGTTTGCTTTGTGATTGAGATTTTTGTTCTTACAAATATGGTGTTTGATCTCCTCATCATTTTCTACAGCCATGCGGTAGGCAGAGAGAAAATTGCGGCTTCCACCACACTGAAGGTCCAGCACCCACCTTTTTTTGAAGATACAAAACCAATTTGAAATAAATACATACAATATCATCACAAAATGAGATGTTTTGCAGAAAAATCGGCAATGGGAAAATAGGTTTCATGTTTTTAAGCAATATTAAATACTCCTTGAATCTCCATGAGAAAATCTGGGGGAGAAAAAAATCAGAATTGTAAGAGCTTGTCTCTGTCTGTGTTGTGTCACACAATATGATATGTTTTGCAGAAAAACTGGGCATGGAAAAATAGGGTTTAGCTTTTATAGAGAGCACCAACTATAAACGTAAAGTAGTGTTGAACAACACCGCATGATTCCCTCAAAGTTTATGAGAAAGTTTGGATGTAAAAAGTTGTTAATTTTTACAATTTCATCTATATTTGTTGCACTTATTGCTGCTGCAAAAAGTCTCGTTTGTGGTAAAACATTCATTACATTTGCTCACTACACATGTAGCAGCACAGAATTTAATACTATGTACTTGGGGTCCATAAGCTGACAGCATGTGACCTTGAACTGTGAAACTCAAGTTCGATATTCCACATGAGTTGCCAAAAAAGTGTATTTTTATCATACACTTCCTAAAATATCGTTCCAGTCTATTTTGGTCATGTTGGGGGTTAACTTTTGTGAGAATTGAATCTTTGATAGTTCAGCATGCTACTAACTCTTGCTCCTTGAGAGGGAGTTACAATCTGAAAATAAAAAGTTTATATATTTTTACATTCAATTAAAAAAAATGTAATATAAAACACTTCTGATCAGTTTGACATCTGTCATAGCATTTTAAATCATTTCATAATACTATTTGTTACCTCTAAATTAAAAGCAAAAACACCAACAACAGCAAATTAAAAATTTCCAGTAAGTTTCATTGAAATTTGAAGTTTGGCATCTTAAGTCAAATGCCTTGCATTGAAAGCAAACTTTTGAAGCTAGAAGTCAAATGCTGTATTTTGAAGAACAAAGTCTAAAGCAATTACAAATATTCTTTGAAAATTATGAATATATGACTGGCATAACAAAATCAATATGACAGCCTACATTCAATCTCCATAAGTCAACATTTTATCTCATTCTCAAGACAAATTGAATTATTTCTTCATTTAATCGTCAACCTATTTATGATAGAACTTACTTCCAAGCTTTCTGTAGATTTTCTGGGGTTGGTCTCACCATGGTAGGCATCCATTGCCTGGCTTTACTGCCAAAGCTGTAGATGAGGTGAAAATATAAAAAAAATTAGCTGTAACAAACACTCTCACCACTCCAAAGAAGGGGCACATCAGTTATACATGCAGATGAATATTAATAGGAAAATAAAAGCAAGTTTTCGAATGAGCTTCATCTCCTAACTCTGAGGCTTGAAAATACTTGTTTCTTCATTTTACATAAACATGTTTTATACATCAACATTTAAAATTTTATAGAGTTTAATTTTTTAAAGTTTAATTTCAAATGCCTGTTAAACTGAAAACCATTCTGCTTATTCGGTTCTCTTTAGATAGACTTTTGTGCATTAACTATAAAAAAAAATGTGCAAGCAAAATTAAACATTGCCAGCTCTTCCTCTCAGTAATTCCTAATTTCTAAAGTAATTCAAATTATCAAAAAAGCAGATATACAAACAAAAAAAAACCACATACGCAATAAGGTTGAAATAATCTTTGTTGGCGATCTGTTCCTCCATGAGAAGTCGCAGAGAGTGCTGGATGTGAACAAGATACTTGACATTGCTTACGGATGTGTCAATCAAGATCACAATGCTGGATGAGAGTCGTATTATGAGAAATTTGATAGGGAGGATTACAAATGTGTTTTTCTCTTTTATCTGTGTGTTTGATTATAAATTTGAGATCAAATATCATTATGATTTTCTTTTTAAGTAGAAACTTAAAAAACAAAAAAAAAGAAAAAGAAAAAAAAGCTTTTTTAAATAGATGCATGTTTCTTGTTCCTCTTGTTTTCCCTTTGGATTTCTCTCTCCTTATTCATTACATATTTTTTTATTGTATTATTTTTTTATTTCATTTTCTATCATAACAAGCTAATCTTTTGATAATGCTAATTAAATGTAAGGACACAGTGATAAAGCCTATC
>BLXT01005762.1:1399851-1414829 GCA_019648995.1 Plakobranchus ocellatus
TTCAATAGTGCGTTCATCAATGGTGCTGAAACTGCTCACCGTGAAAGTTAATTTGTTGTACTGGTGTTTCCCGTTTACAGAATTGAAAAATATGAACTGGTTCAAGAATTATGCCCCTTTTCCTGTTTCTTTTCGGACGTCCCTCGTATTTTGTGGTGACACTACATAAATGTGCAGCTAATTATGTAAATATTTTTTTTTAAATTTTATTGTTTGTTAAATGTTTTCTTTTTTGTTGTTTTTTTTTTTTATTTCATGTAAGGAAGTCCATATCTGGGATAAATGTAAGGCAAAAAAAAAAAAACCCAACAATTACAGCAACAGCAACAACAACAACAAAAAAAGTTGTGATAACTAGAAATAACTTTTATACTTCATCCCCTTTTTACCATAGGCAACTTTACAATTCTGCTTCATCAAACCGATTATGGCTGTGCTGACTCTCCTACTGCAGTTGTTTGGTTATTACAAGGATGGCAACTTTGCGTAAGTTTGTGTTGAATGAATGAAAAAATCTTTGTTAGCTTTTAACTAACTTTCCCTCATTGTATGAGAAACATGCAGTGGAATCTATTAAAGGTCAACCTGTGGGGACTGTCAAAATTGATTGACTTTAAGCAAGAGTTGACTTTATCCATAACAAAGAAATAGAAGTAAAAAACAAAAGGGACTGCCATAAGGAGTTGACTTTTAACAAGAGATTCCCTCAAGCTGGTTGACTTTATCCAGACTCCACTGAATTCTAAAAATTTTGGCCTCAAGATTTCATTAAAACAAATTTTGAGGAATTGTAGTATTTAATGGGTGAAGACAAATTATACATCCTATGTGTAAAACATATTTTTGGACAGTGATTTTAGTTCTGTTGATCATTGTATACACTGTGGAGATATCCATGCATAATAAAAGACTTACGGCTGGAGACTTCTGACTCTTAAGTTAGCCTTACATTTATGTACTTGATTAAAAATAAATATCTCTCTCCATGTAAAACTCGTAGAAATTATTGCTAATTTTAATATGAGATACTCTCTAATAAGATTTGTGAAACAGTGAATTAAAAGTTAGAGTGTATATTCTAAAGCAATATAATAAGCTTGTATTTCTTTCCCATATATTTTTTATTTCAAAGCTTTGTACCATTGAAGAGCATACACTCTTATCCTTCAGTACTGTTCAATACCCAAAATAAGTTATTTTAGCCAGTATCAATATCTAGGATTTTGGTGCCTAAAATTGGGGGTAAAGGTTCTGTCATTTGATAATTTAAGGTTTTCTATTTATTTGTTTTGATTTAGAATTCATTAATTTGTGGGTTAAAATGCATTACATACAGATTTTTGTTTTACACTGTGCAACACAATTCCTTTATTAATAATTTTCGAAACAATCTTGAGAAATTAAAAACTGCTTTGGTTTTTATGATGCTGATCTTGGATGTCTCTCAAATTGAGCAATTTGGATTTTATAATGTTTAATCTTTAATCTATAAAGTTCTCTTGCAGTCCTGTCAGGCATGTAATTGTAACTTTATAGTATCACTTATACCTTTGATGAACTTTCCTTCACAGGCCTGACAGTGGCTACCTGTACATCACCATTATTTACAACATCTCTGTAAGTCTGGCTCTGTATGCTCTCATCATGTTTTACCTGGCCACCAAGGAACTCCTCAGCCCATTTGAGCCCATCCTCAAATTCTGCATCATAAAGTCGGTCATCTTCCTCTCGTTTTGGCAAGGTAAGATATTTTTTTTAACCTTGCAATATTTTTTTTCTTAAATGACTTCAGAACCTTTGGAAATGAAAAATGCTTTCCCAGAATTCTGTAATCAATCTTTTTACAATGTGCCAGAGAAACATTTATGCAGGGAATATTTTATCTTTAAAAGCAGTTTAAATTATCTTCAAAGCAGTGACTTGGGAATTTGTGTGAAAATGTTACATGCGGATAAAGCCAGGCAAACCTGAGTCAAAATTTTGATTTTGATCGTAATTTACTAATTTTCAAGCCCCTTTAGGTCAGATTCAATACTCAGCAGATTAGAGTCTCCAAAGTTCTGAGAAAATGCATTTTTAAACAAAAGCTTCATTTCATGTAAAAAAAAATGATGTGTCAAGAAAAAAGAAAAAGCCACACTTTTAAAGGGTAAATCTTCATAGACAAAGTAGCTGCAGCCAGTTTTAAGCTGCTCCTAATGATAACTTATCCCTGATTCCTTTTAGAGATTTTCCTCTGATTACCAGGAGATCATTAATCATCAATTTAACTAGGTACCCAATACTGGCGGTTAACGGCCTATGGTGCACGCTAACCCCTCAAAATTGACGCTTTTCCCTCCGCTGTAATTAAAATTCTTTCCTATGAAAATTAAAGTAATGCATATCAATAAAAAGAACAAAATCTCGTCTTTCTACTGGTGTAAATTTATATTCAATTTGTGTGAAACATATCTAGCTATAACGAAGTGAAAAGAGGGAGCATCACAGATTTTCAGCTTGGGAATTCCCCGTTCGCTTTAAGTTTTCCAACCCTTCTTTCTTTCTATCTCTCGCGGTCGTGTCGATGTGTTGATAGGATAATGTGTGTTGTGGATATAAATAGCTCACACAATGGTGTTTCCTTCGATCTAATTTTTAATGAATTTACACCGTTATAAGTACGAAAAAATCGGCTTTAAACTTTTAAAAGGCGAAAATTCGATAGAAGTTGAAGAAATTTTGCGATAAAAGTTATATCATTCAAAAGATCATCCATTTTTCTATTTAAAAATTTGCACTTAATTAGAACTACTTTTCATTGATCCTTCCCCGAGCCGCTAGAACTACTTCTATCTGACACGATCAAGCACACTTCTGTGCCCTGGTCAGCCGAGCCGGTAGAAGTAGAGATTACAGAGAGATTAGATTTACGTTTGAGAGGATGAGTTAGCGATCGGCTAACCTGTCTATGCACAGCGTTAACAAGGATAATGGAATAAAACTTTATAAAATACATGGTTACTTTGAAGATTTTACGTTTATTGAACTTTATTCTAGTTAATCGTACAAGTATTTACTGCCCGGTTAAGTCTTTGAAGATTGGTTTCTAGCAAGAGAATTTATCATGATCGAAGCTGATTACAGTCACGTTCAGTAAGCCTGGTTGTGTGCGTAAAAACAAAAACAAAAAAACCCCAAAAACCTCTCCCGTCTGCCCTAACCTTCGCTTATTGTGTAAATCTAGTGCAGTGTCAAATTAATATTAATTAAAATAAATAGACTGCCCCGTGCCATTTTTTTTTCACTCATTTTGTAGCCGCTATGTCTCTCAGCCCATCTTATTTGCAACAATGAAAGTTCAAGTGCGCCCTTATTTTTTTTTCTTTTTCTTTAATTGTCTCCCCCCAAGCACACCCACACACATAATAGAACTTCAGTCAAAAGAAATATTAATCGATAGAAGCATGCAATAAAATTAGAAGAATAAAATACAACGCGCAAACAGCAAGAATCTTGCCAACAAAGTAAAACATTCATTATATTCATGGGATCTATACCGTTTTTCACTTTAGAGTGTTTTCAGGGGCTAATATTTTTAACACTTACGATAATAAAAGTATTCTGAATTTCTTTGCTCCATTTCATTATTTCAAGGTTTTGGTAAATACGTGAAAGAAACGTTTGATCTTCTTGTAGCAGAAGTTTAAGAGTTTCCTGTTAGACAACCTGGGGAATTACTTTAATAAGTAAAATTAATTAAACTTGGTACGGAATTCATGATTTTGATTTTTGTATTAAAGTTCCACAGCTTGCACTCTTTAATCATAAATTAATCATTGCTTCAATTTAAATGTTTATGAAGACCTTAAAACAACGCACAATTTGATACCAATTGTATTTCTTTCTGTCTATTAGTTTCTCTTTTTTTTTAATTTTTGAATTTTGTAAAAAAATAAATTTTTGCCTCCCTTGGCAAAATGTGCAAATTTGCACTGAAAGCCATTTTCATATGAGAAAAAAAATATCTTAAAACTGTCTGACTATCTTGAAAAAAAATAGGCACTAAATATGTGTACATGAGACTGTGCCCTGAAAGTTTAAAAGCTGTGGCCCGGGATTTAGAAAAGTTATGGGGGTGTAGACATACTGTTGCGTAACAATGTCAGTTGTCACACAAAATTAATTATTTTAAAAATTCATAAAATCGTTAAATATTGAGGTACAACCGTAAACTTGGTACCAAAATCCTTAAAATTAAAAACGGTATCCATTTCAGAGGTCATTTTATTGATATTATGACAATCAAATTTTAGTATTGGGTACCTAATTTAACTTATTTTTTTAAAAGCAGGCATGAATCTGAATTTATTTTACTTTAGCCTGAAGTTTAATGCAATCAGTCACTTTTTTTGATCAAGTTAAATGTGCTGTCTATGTCATCTAATCTGTATTTTTGGTCATTTTCAATCTCCAAATTAGCCAGTTTTAATCCTTTAAAAAGCAAAATTTGTCATAAAAATATGCCAACACTAGCAGATTTTGCAAGTTTATACAGGCACAAGTAGCTATAATGCTGTGTTCTTTAAAAAAATAGTGATAATGAAAACATATAACACAAGAATGGAAATTTTATATATCTATGATTCTACATTTTGTTTAGTGAAACACACAAGTATTTAGCCAGAAGGATAAAAACTACAAGAGATAGGGATTTGATAGTCTACATAGGTGATCTTTTCTATAACAGTCTAAATATCATATTGATTTGCAATGCCGTAACATGCAGTTTTTTTTTTTCTTTTTTTCAATACCAGTCAACACCTCAAAGTAATCCATAGTTCACACTCAAACAATCTGGCAAAATCTTTATCTAGATATAGGCTATTTTAACTAAAATACAGTAGGATATGTAAAATAGGTCAAGCAAGCTGAATTCTAGTACAATTCTAGTTTAGATCTAGATTAAATTCTTTTTGCACTTTCCATCTAGTTCTGGAGTTTTGGAAACAATCTCTACATTATTCCAGTATCATTTTGCATTACGCTACATATGAGAAAAGTCTAGCAGTCATTTCTTGTGTTATACAATTTTTCTTCAATAATAGCTTGAAAGCAAGCTTCTTCACTTAAAAAGTGGGACTTATTGTATCTGCTACATTTAGCTTAATATAGTTTTTGTCTATGTTTTATGGAAGGAAAGCATAAATTCGCATCGTAAAAAACGATGTGCATTGCTTTTTTTTTCAATTCGTATCGCGTAAAAAACAGATGTGCCTTGCTTTTTTTTTTTCAATATCGCATCGTAAGAGCATAAGGGTAATTAAAACATATGTATGGTCAATACTTTTGTATGGTAGTGAGAAAAAGAGGAAAAACTAGAAGCAGAAGAGATGTGGTTTATCAGAAGAAGAATGATGAGGATATCATGGACAGAAAAAAAAAAATCAATGAATTGGTACTGAAAGAGGCTAATCTCAAGCGATCACTAATTAGAAACATAAGACAGAGGCAGCTACAGTTTTTAGGCCATATTTGCTGACAAGGGTTTAGAACATTTAGCAATCACTGGAAAGATTGAAGGCAAATGCAGCAGTGGAAGAAAGAGAATAACTTGTATTGAAAGTCTTAAGTCATGTGCAACAGGCAAGGGTAGCAATAACAATATTATAAGGTTAACTGAGAATAGGTTTGAGAGAAGGTATATGATCACCAATGTCTGTTTCAGACAAGGTACCTGATGATGATGATTATCGTAAAAGCACTGAACAAAGTTTATTTTGCCTTCTTAGTGGGGATATCAATAAGGGACAGCTCACAAATGACATCAACCAAGATGGGGGAGAGCGGTCTAAAGTTAAAGTTGACAAGGGGAGGGGGTGGTCTTAAACAGTTGATGTCAACCTTATTACTATAATTTATAAATCAAAGAAAATTTAGAAAAATACTGTGCATGGTTCCTGAAAGTGGCCTCCAAACACAACAAAGGAAACCTTTGCGGTCACAAGCTATCTGGCAACCCTGATGTTACTGTTGTTTTCACAAACTAAAACAAATAAGATGGCAATGGATGCCTCTGAATGTTATCAAGATTCTTACAAAGCTTTTAACTCACTGGCTGCTTTACCCACAATGTTTGAAGGGAAATTTTGTGGATAGCAAAATACCAATCCCGCAACCCTTGCGGGTTTCAATTTCTGAATTTTTTCCCATGTAAATATCACAACAGTTGCAATATAAGTTACGGCGTCCGTTACTTAGCCATTTAGCTTTAAAATGATATAGGGGAAGTTTGTTTTGGACGATTAGTACAAACAGGAGAGCAATTTTACGACACCTCTAGCAGCTACCAGTTTCCTACTGATCTCTAGAAGGAGTATTGTAGATTTAGACCATGATGAAAGTTTAGATATTGATAGCATTGTGGCAAATGTATAAGATCCACATTATGAGCCACCAAAGCATAACAAGGCCAAGTCTAGTCTCCCGAAAGGTAGAGGGAAAGGAAAAGGTAGAGGCAAATAAAGTCTCACCATGGATAAGTCTAGATCTAAACCCCAGCCTCAAGTTGGACCTAGATCTAAAAAATCAACCAAATGACATAGACTCCAACTTTTTTTTGTAATATAATCTTTATTATCTTGAAAAAGTATGGTACAAATTTCATAGGCATATCTTTACTAACAAATGCACAGTGATTTTTTTAAAATTACCCCTGAAATGTCTGGTACACAGGGAATTATTAGGAAAAAAAAGTCTGGTAGTCAGTGAGTTAAAGCAGCTCATCCTTCTCTAAAAGGTCCTGAAATTCTAGAAAAAGCAAATTCTCAAAGGGACAATTTTAAAGAAAGAAATAAAAGAAGGCGGTGTCATGAACTTTAATGATCAAATGAATGCATTGAAATTGAAAGTGCTAAGCTCAAATCTGTCCTTTTCTTTTGTTTGATTAAATAAAATGTTAGAAAAAAGTTTTTAAATTTGTTGTTGGGACATTGCTATAAAAGTAATTTGACTTCTCAAAATCGAATAAACATTTCTTATGCACTGTGTACCTCGTTACACATAACATCCAAACAGTTAACATATAATGTATAAGAATCTTAAAGTTGACTTCAACTGGGGGAGGAGGAGACAAAAGTTGACAACAGTTGACAAGGGATGGTGATAAATTTTCCACAAATTTTGGTTGACGTCAATTGTGAATGGTCCCTAATGATGATACCGGCGATTCACACAGGATGTGTCCAATGTCCAAACTACATCTGGATTCAAGATCTAATTCTAGATTTAAATACATGCAGTCCTATTAAGGTAGTAGGTACTTAATTAACATTTGACTTTGCTGTCTGCACAATATGGGTCTTCTCCCCTGTCTTGCTTTTCTTTGTCCGTCTCACAGAACCAATGTGGCTACATATGAAATGTTAACTCTTAAAGGAAATGACGGTGGCACTTTTATTTTTCTTCTTTTATTTGCCGTCTCCCCTTTTTCTGAAGTTGTCTCTGAAGAACAAAGGCGTTACAAGATAATTCTTCAAAGTCTTTCAAGGCTTTAAAAAATCTTCATAGCTTTCAAATGTGGTTACCATCTTCATCACGATTCCCCGAGGAATGGCGCTTGGTGGTTGTGTTATTTTGAGTAAAAATGACAGTGCGAGAATTACATCATGCAAGACCAATATTTAGATGTACTTAGCAAAAGAAGCAAAATGCATAAAATTTTATGATGCCATATGACACTTCAATATGGAAGTCGAATGAAAATCGAGTTAAAGAGTCCAAAAATGACCCTTTCCTAAAAGAAAAAAGTGCCTTAAATAAACGCAGCAACAAAAATCAAGGTCTCTCTATATCATTTCTACTTATGAGGCAAGTACAGGACTATAGACTGTTGTATTAAAAGTCTCTGTGGAAAAATCAACCTTTTTTTTACGTGTTCATGCTTAGTGCTCATTGCTTCAGTGATTCTTTGGGTGTTGATTGAATGTAGCTTAGGCAAAATGTGAAATTCCTACAATAATTTAATTTAAAATCCCAGAAATGTCAAACCATTTTTTTTTTCTGTCTCTCTCTCTGTCTGTCAACACAACAAACTAGGTGTGGTTTTGGCAATTCTGGAGAAGGCTGGCGTGATTGACCCAATCTACTCCCATCAGGGCACACAGGCTGTTGGTGTCGGTACTGTCTCAGCGGGCTGGCAGAACTTCTTTATCTGCTTAGAGATGTTTGTAGCATCAGTGGCACTACGTTTTGCATTCCCTCACAGCGTGTACTGCACTGGCCCAACCAGCACACATGGCCGCACTGTATCCCTACAGTCCATCTCAAGCAGTTTGAAAGAAACTATGAATCCAAGGGACATCATGCAGGTAAATTAAGCTGTAAACATCTATGTATTGATATGAGATAGAAATAAAACAAACAAAAGAAAACCTTCCTATGCATATGTTAGAAGGAAGAATAGCATTTTTCAGGAAACAAGTTTTTTTATCAACAGTTTTTTGTCTTATGCATAAATTATCCATGCAATACTAATACCCTTTTTCTTCAATGTTGCCAGGATGCCATCCACAACTTCCACCCTCAATATCAGCAGTACACCCAACATGGCATGAAGCAACCAGACGATGACCATCAGGATGGACCTTGGGGCCCTGACCCTCATGCTCCTAGTGGGCAGCAGTATCATCAGCGCCAGGGTGCAAATCTCCCCAATGGCAGCAACTCAGCCTCCTCTGTTGTGTCTCCAATTTCACCTGCTACAGGCACAGACGCTAAGTCTGGTGGTGGCAAAAACCAGGCAGGCAAAGCTGCAGCTCCAGGGCAGAGTCAAGGGTCAGGAGCATCTGTACCCTCAGGAGGCCACTCTAAAAAAGGGCGTCACAATGAGAAGTCTACGCTGCTCAACTCTGATGAAGAATTTCAGTAATGTCTTGCATGTGTTGTTCGGTCCTAAACTGGAAAGAAATATATATATATATACATGGGCTCTTAAATCAAATTTGCTGCTTGCCTCCTCACTGCTAAACCTCAGATCTATTTTAGGTCTATTTGTTGCCATCTCACTTTCGTGGGCAATATGAAAAAATTACTAATCTAACATCTTTTCTCTTTTTTTTCAAAAACAAAACATGAAATTTATTATCGCATTTTAAGATTTAAAAACTTAAAACATATCAGAGATACTTAATGAATGACTATTGATGCTGAACATTTTAAATGAACCTTCATATCAGCATTTTTTTTGGCGATAGTTTTTTTGTATAGTACTTTTTTATTAAAGCATTCCATGTTCAAAGGTTGTGACAATAAAATTTGTTGTTGTTTAGTTTTAATCCCCCATCCCACATACATACAAACGTATATATTTCGTACAAGCGTAAATTCCCAAAGATTATTTTCATATATATGCTTTTTTTTTGAGAGAATAACATTTACACGAGAAAGATCTGATCATAAATACAGGTAAAGTCAAAATTGTCACGCATGTATGTTGCAACATCCACCTTTGATTTGTTATCAAATAGCGTTTTTTCTAAACATGTTAACTTAGAATTATCCTTTACAATCTATACCCTCATTGTGTAGATAAAGGGAGAAAAAGTCTTTCATGTTGTTTTTTGTTGTGGTCATCTTCCATTTTATATTGAGGACCAAATCTTTTCTTAACCCAAAACGGATTTGTTTATTCGCGGCAAATCTCAGACTTGAAGAGATAATGGGTGCATTTCCTCTTTGTGAGATGGATGATTATTATTTACAGTTTATAAATATATATGTATAATATTAAGATCTGATGTTATCTTGATTATTGTTAATGCAAGTACAAATTATCATTGCTTTCAGGACTTCTGATTCAGATTCAGATTTTTAATTTCTAAACAAAACCCTTCTCTGAGCTGCAGAAGATATGCGTAAGTCAGTTGTGACTGTTGCCCGCGCTGCCCCCTCAGTGTGTGTGGTCTGTAAGCACTGGACATGCCATGAAAAGTTTTAAACACTAGCCTTGATTGGTTAAGTAATGGGGCTCTTAGCGCCAGAATTGACCATCTCAGCTTGTGTTTGCAGTGCATTCAATATGGCATGTTTAATTGGGCTTTTGTTCACATTGTGCATCTTTCTTGCAGATTTTCCCCCTGTGGTTTTTTTTTTTTTTTTGTTAATGTAGTTGCTCCTAGAATTTTCCCTAATGCCAACTTGTTTATTTTGTCTATTAAAAAAATCTCCTTTTATATTTGATTTTTTTACATATTTTATATTTTTGTATTTAACCCTTTTAGTTTTAGTAATTTTTTTTGTATTTTCATTGGTTTCCAGCAACTTTAAAAGGATGTTCCCAAGAACATAGGAGCAATTTAATAGTTGTTGTATCTTTTGTGAAAATTGTTATGTGTTTTCTGATGGATGTTGAAATTTTAAGAAATCAGAAGATAAGCATACGAAAAAACATATTCCTTGATTTGGCTGCCCTATGACAGCTGTTTATTTTGATTTTAAAATGCTGTTAAAAAAATATATACATGATGAGAATTACTTTCATCAAAGTCTAAACAGCTTGTGGAAAAGCCAGATATTGATTCAAATTTGTGTCATAGATTGTTTTTACAGGGAAAGACAGAAACATTTAATTTGCTAATATTATCATTAATTTTGGTTTTGTAGAAAACTGTCCAAAGTACATAGAAAAATAAGGAGTTGAATAAGTTAAATCCTCACAATTATCAAATTAGTAAATAAACCTCATTGATCATTATTTTAAAGCCATCTCATTATTTGCACATGGTTGTACTTATTTAATCAATATTGTTTGAAACTGCATGGATTGTTGTACAAATCAATAATACAGAAATGCTTGTAGTGAATCTCACCTGCACTGGAACAAATCTGATTTGTTTCTCATTAACCGTCTAATTATTTTTGCTCTTTTAAAAGAAAATAAATTTCAAAATTGAGTATAAAAATTATCTTGCATGTTTCAGTGAAATACGAACAAACTGTAATCTTTTTCAGTCTTAAAAATTGGTGGCACAGTATGTTGTGTTTTTTTTTTCTTTTTTCAGATTTATTCAGGGTCTGAACTAAGCCATTTTCTGACATAGTTCAGACCCTGAGTAAATCTGACCAAAAAATGCACTTGCATGAAGTAGCAAGCAGAGGATTTTCCGTGTTATGTAGGAAGGGTTTGTAAAGTAGATAGAAAGTCAGTAGATGGTACTTGACCTCAATTTGAACTTTTTTCAAGACTTATAAACTGTACTTTATAATTTTTCCAGTTATCAGCTTTTTTTTTTTATTTTACTTTGCTAGAATTTAGATGAACGATGCATATACCTTATATATCAGTTTATTTCCTTCCTTTATTTTCATTTGAAAAATCTAGTAAGTTTTAGTGTATCCAATTTACTTTCCAGTGTAACAAATTTCAAAATATATACATATACAATGTATTTTTTTTTAATCAACAATGTTGAGTAGGCCAATGTTTATAAATCATAACTTAAGACTTGTCAATAGTCAGTTTTTTTTAAACTTTGAAGTACTTAAGAGAAGGGGGGAAAAAAGCTTTTGGGATCAATTTCTAGTCATGTAAATGATGCATGGAAAGTACTTATCTCAAATTATTTTGTAACTCCTGTGTTTGAAATCGGTGTCACGTTCTTTTCCAATGCGAATGAACTTCATTTACAAATATGTTTTATTTTTTTCTTTTTGAATTGTTTGTGGAAGTAATTTTGTCTTATATTTTCCAATACGAATATTGAAAGTGGTTTTGCCATCTTTTTTTTCTCCACTTTTGTCTTTTGTGGTTCTTTTTGCCTTTTCTGTAATAGCTAGGACTAGATCATAGATTTTTTTATGCTAACAAGACACTTTAGGAATTTTTATATTTTTTTTATTTCTCTATTGTGTTTCATGGGAAAGATAAACGTATTGATAAAATGTAAAATATATGATTTTTTTTTTAATGGCTATTTGTGTAAATTTTTTTTCATTTCGTACAAAAAGAAAATTAAAAAATATATTTTTTCCATAGCATCAGAAAAATGACTTTATTTTTTCAGTATCATACCATTTGTTGTAGCTATTAATTAAAAAAAAAAAAAAGAACTTCCTCTTTCCTCATTTGTATAATTGTTCTCTGGGTCTCATATGACAGCTTTTTCCAGATTTCTTTGACAATGTCAGACATTCCTTGCTTGTTAAATGTTTTTTATTGTTCAACTGTCTGAGTTCTACCTCTTGCCACTGGGATGCCAAAATTCACTTTATTCCTGTCTCTAGATAGATCACTTCTTAGTATCTATTGCATGCGGCTTCTACACTTTGCATATCAAAATTATCTCAATTTGACACTGAATCACAACTTAGAACTGGAATGCTGAATTCGTGATTGCCACAGATAAACCTAACCAGTTTTTAGTTCACATGATAAATTTTGTGGCATGAGATGTGAAACTCATTCAGACAACTGGCATGAAAAGGAAGTGCAGATGAAATAAAATGTAAATATAAAATGCTCCTATTCAGTTTTGATTAAATGAACTAAAATTGTTGTTGTAATATTGGTTTGCTGGCATGTTACTTTATGAATGATTATTATCATAGTGAAGAAGATAATGCTATCAAAAAGATGCGATTGGATCACAACCACAAGAGTATATACATTTGCCATGGTATGTTCAAAGAAGAAGTAATTTGATTGCATTGTTTTTGCAAAATCATATATTACCTCTCGGTGTATGGATTAAATGAGTGTCATTTTTCTTGGTTAAATTTAGAGTGCGAATCTTTTTGTTGTGAAGAAATAGAAAAAGCTATTAGATAGAACTAAAAATAAAAGTTGTGTTTTCTTACTGATTGTTGAGTAACAACTGCCAGGATAAGCTATCAATGAAATTTATGATCATCATTCTAGAATAAAAATTTACTTCACAATGAGAGAGATAAGCAAACGGCTTGTTCTCTGGATATTACTGAATGGTTTTTTAATGAGTGCACCTTTATTTAGTTTTCAAATGGTTCAACTTGAAAAGTTGGTTCTGTGTTTTCTTCAAAAAAGAAAGTTCAGTAAAATAAATTGTAATTTTAAAAACTTCTGTATATAATTTTTCCATACTGTGTATTCTTAATTTGCAGCATGTAAGCAGTTACCTTTTTTTGGTACTTTTGTTTTCACTGAGAAAACCAATCGAGCATTAATCCATGACATTTTCAGCAAATTTTCTATCTAGAATCATACATCTCAAACTTTTATGTATAGTTTATCCTCCTGTTTCTATGAGTTGCCTAAATGTTGTTAAATTTTAGTCTTGAAACAAAAATAACTTGAAAAGGTTTCTGATATGTATAAAAAACAATGTCATTACTAAGTCATTTATTTTTATTAATAAAAAAATGTTTGCACACAGATAAACTGCATCTAGGCTTGTGTGTTTGTTGAATCTTTATTCTAATCAACAGCTGCATTTGCGTAGCAAGGATATGATTTGCTGCATACTAAGCTCTCAATACCAGCAAGTGAAAATAATATTCCTTGTAGATTAATTAGGTGTGCCGTTTAAATTACTTCTTTTACCAAATGAACCCATCTGTTATAATGTGTTGATGGAAAAAGCACTGTCCATTTGGAGTGAACTTGTACATACCAATAACATAAGTGTGTATGATATACATGTTGTTGATCTAAATAGTTGTATGGTTCCTAAGTCTTGTAAAGATTTTGTAAAGAAGTGCTACTGAAAGTTCACAGACAGTGCCCTGATCAAATTAGTCCATGAGACAGCAAGAGACAAGTGAGACAAAGATGATATACTTGGGCCCTAGAAAAGACATAAGGACAAGAAAAAATAAAACATCCTAGAGGATGCTGTAGAGGAAGGCTGAACAGACAATGGAGATTGGACTTTTGGGATGCAGGGACTGAGGCGAGCAGGATGGCAAAGGTTAGAGATGTCCTGTGATGTATGGGCATTGAACTTCATGTGACTCAGAGCAGCAACCTGCATGACATAGGCAGACTTAAAGTTTGCTTCACAATAATTACTGAACAAACCCAATGTATTATACCTCCCACCAATATGACTGGTTATTGTAGTTAATTATACACATTTATAATGCATACCTGAAGTTTTCAGGGAGTTGAACTTAATTTCTTGTAAAGTTTGAGTGTAAATTAAGTCCAAACCTACCGGCTATTGTTGTTAATTCATGCACATTTTTATTTTAAATAAATTCAAAGGATGTATGAGTTCATCAAAGAAAAGTTGAATGGAAAGATAAAACATTAAATTGTAAATATTTTGGCACATTAGTCCTATTTTTAAAGCTTTTTTTTTTTCAATAGAAAGAAATTGTGCTGTTTTGTGAGGAAATTAATTCCTTGGAGATCAGAAAAAAACAACCAACATATTTTCAATAGAGAAGTGTAGAAAAGAGACATGTCAGATTAATTAATGAGCTGCACGTATTTGTTAGAAATTATATGGATTGTAATGAGCTTTTTTCAAATTATAAATTACTCCAGGCTTGCTTATTTTCACTCCGCATTCTCTCATGGTTTCATTTCAATCTTAACTCTTAAAAGATACATAGCAGTAGGATAAAACCTGTACATGTCTAAAAATTGTTTTTGCCTACATTGACGTGAAAATCAAATCATCGAATTGTTTGCAGATGATCAGGCGAAGTATAAAAGATAAAGGACAAGAATACTTAATGGCCTGAACAAATTCAGAACTTAACACTAAACAAGCAATGGAGTCAGGTTTAGAAATGATAATTTTTTTTTCCTCCAAGATTTAATTTTTTTTTGGCATTGTCAAACCCAGGTTCTCATGTTAGATGGGGAAATGTGAGCATACATATCATAAAAAACTACTTTCCCAGGCTTATTTTTAAGGCTATTTTTTTAGCTTGCTTCATTAGACCGAAACATTTTGTCATCAAGGTGAGACATTGACTTTCGTGTGATGATTTATATAATGTCAATATAAAATGTA
>BLXT01005762.1:1420319-1434725 GCA_019648995.1 Plakobranchus ocellatus
CGGAGGAGGAATTTATTGTAAAGCATTATTTAATTCAATGTTTGTGAAAAATCGTTGAAAAAGTGCTGGGAAATGGGTTTTTTTAGCCTGCGTCAGGATAAAAATGCTTCAGCGGGACGTTGTCCCCCTGACCCCCTACTACTAGGACGAAATTCACCCTGGACCTATAGTCTACGTAAATTTTCCTCCTTTTTCATATTTCCTCACCATCATCACTGATTGATGTAGGCCTAGATCTGCTCTTTTGTAGCTAAATCTTCACATAAATCAGTCACTGGTTCACTGGAACAGGTTATGAAATCTGAAGTTTCCTTACTCCTTACTGTCAAAACGTGCTTCAGCCTTGTCACCATCATGGCTGAAAACAAAATGCAAGTAAGACAAGAAGATCTGTGGTGACCTTTGTAAGCATCGGCTCTCTCAAAAATAGAGGTCAAACATGATATAACTACATCTGTTAGTGTTTACATAAATAAATGTCAAGGTTTCTGTGAAATATTTCTATTTTTGTGGTGTTTTCAGATGAAAAACAAAGCAAAAAAATGTGATGCCCACAACATGTACAAATTTCGGGGACCGCTCACCAAGTCACATATACACAGTATGCTTCACTAAGTTACAGTGCCATGAAGTCATGGGGACTACTGAAAAAAAATCTTTAGATCTATTTGCTATTTTCATGAAAGAGGTTTGAATTTGAGCATTTTCCATCAAGTGCCAAATTGTTTGTCACAGTAATAATGTACCAGTACAAAGCCCTGACAGTATGTATGATGCATGGACAATAGGCATAACTCATGATATAAATGACTGATTTTAAAAGATGTTTTTTTAACTTAATACCACTTCACTTCTATTCCAATGTGACTTTGCACCTGTGACTTGGCGACCTGTTTCCTATTAGATTTCCAGGCACTTATAAGATTAGAGATCTCTACTAGGAAACTAGCCAGCCCCCGAGCTCAAATTCTAAACTAGACTGAGGCCTAAAATCTGGATAAAAAGTCATGGAAATGATAGGTTGTCATCTTTGCTTGCAAAGGATTTGTTTAATTTTTTAAATGGAAATATTCAGAAGACTGGGTAAGACTAGGTTCAAATAAAACGAAACGAGTGAAAAAAATTATTAGACCAATATCATCATCATCATCAGGTACCTGGTCTGGAACAGACATTGGCAATCATATTCCGCCACTCAAACCTATCCTGAGTTAGCCTCATAAAGTTGTTATTACTAGTTACATTACTACCCTTGCCTATAGCCAATGACTTAAGACTTTCAATAAAAGTTATTCTTTGTAAACCTCTCCTGCGTTTGCCTTCAAACATTCCAGTAATTGCTAAGTGTTCTAAACCCTTGTGTCGGCAAATATTGCCTAAAGACTGTAGTTGCCTCTGTTTTAACTCTTATGGTTTTAGTTAGTGATCGCTCGTGATGAGCCTCTTTCAGCACCAATTCTTTTGACTTTTTTTCTGTCCATGATATCCTCATCGTTCTTCTGATGAACCACATCTCTACTGATTCTATTTTTTTCTCTATTCCTTTGTTTATTGTCCAACACTTACTATTATACAAAAGTACTGACCATACGTATGTTTAAATTACCCTTATTTTGGTATTAATACTTCTTTCTATTTGCCAGTATTGGTTTCATTTTTGGGAATGTATCTTTGGCCATGGCTACTCTTTTATTTATTTCACTTGTTCGTCTGCCATCTGATGTTATCAAGTAATCCAGATATTTGAATTTTGTAATTTATTTGATTTGTCCGCCTTTGCTAATGAAATTGCACTTGGGGTTAGAGGATTTCCTTGAGATGACCATGCATTCCGTTTTCTTTACATTCAAACACAGGCCCATTCTTTCGCTCTCTAAAACTTCTGTACCTAGAAGTTTTTGGAGTTGTTTGCGAGATTCTGCTTGTAAAACTGTATCATCTGCATACCCGAGATTATTAAGATTCTTTCCATTTATTTTTAAGCCTGAAATACCATCAAGATTCCTTAAGATTATTTCACTATATAAGTAAAAGATCAGGAGATATTACACACCCCTGCCTCACACCTCTTTTGATGGGTTTAAAACTATGTGCGTTCATTGCATCAAAAAGAAAAATTACAAATTGTTGTTAAAGAAATGGACAGAATAAAAATTATTCTATCCTAAGGCTTGCCAAGGTAAGATGGACAGGGGCAGGTTCCATGAAACTAGGTAGTAAAACTCTAATTTACTTAGGGGACACACTCATAAAAGAGGCGCTGGTATCTTATTCGATGTAACAACAGCAAAAAGTCTGGGGTGTCCAATTTCAGATAGACTAGTTTTAGCTAAATTGGGAGCAAAACTATTAAATCTAGGAATTATTCGAGTGTATGCACCAACATCTGACAGTGAAGATGTAGACATAGGAAAATTTTATGGAGAAATAGAAAAAGCAAAAGGCTATCTAAAATCTTGGGACATAATACATGTAATAATAATGACAGATTTCAATGCAAAAGTTAGAGATGAAAGAGTAGATATTGTCAAGTCCAGTGGCATAGGGACTGTAAATGAGCGTGGAAGTAGGTTAATTGAATGGTGCTAAATCAATGATTTTACCATCACAAATACTTGGTATCAAAACCACCCTAGTCGACAGTGGACTTGGAAGAGCCCGGAGACAGAAGTAGAAACAAAATAGATTACATCCTCATTCAGAAACGATTCTGAAACGCTGTCAAAACATAGAAAATGCGGTAGCCCTGGCTGCATCAAATCAAAAGATGGAACAATGTTAATAAAACGGAAGAAAAACTTTACAGATGGTCATAATATGTTGAGGATCTTTTTAAAAATGATAGGTGCAAAAAACCCAAAACAGAGAAAAACATAGAAGGCCCAACTATCCTCAAAGAAGAGATAGAAGCAGCGATAAAGAAAAATGGAAAGACCTCAGGACCAGATAATATACCAGTAGAAATAAAGCATTAGATAATTTAGGAATAAATCTGACAACAAAAATGTACTGTTAAAAGAATTCTGTAGTGAAATAAATGAGACTTTTAAAATCCACATCAAGTAGACCTACTTTATTTACACTAAATTACCAGTACAGCTTTTAAATTAACACACTTAAAAAGAGGAAAAACAGGCCCATTTTTTCTTATGTAAAGTTTGAAGTTCTGTGAGCACATAAATATGAAATAAAGCTTGATTAAACCTGCAATTTTTTAAGGAAATATTTTGCTAAGGAATTGGTTTTAAAATTTTTTTTTTTAATAGACATCATGAGAAATATCTATCTACAGTATAAGGTAATTACCAAGTGAAATATTTGGACTAAAATCTTTGCTTTTAGTCTTCACAACTACATTCCTTCAATCTTCCTTTACTGACTGATAAAGTGATATGAAAAAAAAAAAAAAACTCACTAAGCTAGCATATATGTACTGGTAAAGTGGTATATTTGTATCATTATGCATGACTTAATCTAGTCTTTAATTATCCAAGTGAGAAATCTATCTCATCATTCCCAGAAATTTTTTAGGCTGCACTCTTGAAACTTTGAACATATTAGTATCATTACTGGATAACAAAATCCCTGAGAAAGATAAAAAGGCATAATGTCTTGAGTGTTCTGAGTTGGGGAATACCAAGCATTAGCACTTTTGAGAAAAAAAAAAAGGAGTCTTAATTTAGCTGCTTTTTTTTTTTTTTTTAAATTAAATTTTTTTTTTTTCAAAATCACAACAAAAAAATCCTTTGACCTGGCTTACAGTTGCATAGTTTTATCAATTTTTAACATGTGAAACTCAGAAAAAGAAGTATCAGGCTGTTTCAGAGCTTTATTATTACAATTTCTGACTCATTCTGACCAGTCTTGAGACATATGGCTTCTGCTTTTTTTTTCTTTTTCCTATTGAGCACAAAGTAATCTTTATCAACCAAGGAGATCAAGCTTCATTATAAGCTCTGCAGTCTCAAGTTTTAATTGTTGGCAAATTTGCTCAAACTTGAAAGCTATCTAGTTCCACAATTGTTATACAAATCCATTAAAAATTGTTTGCAAGAACACTAAACAGTGCAATATATAGCTGTGAACAAGCCCCGTATTGATTTTTGGTATAATGAAGCCATGAAAAAGGAAACCTTTCACAAATTTTTAGCTTTCATAGAGTATATGCTGGAACTTTTGCGAACAACAATTTATTGCATCCCATCCTTTCCTTTGGTTTAAGCAGATTTTCGGTTTAAAGGGATATAAAATGAGTATATATCACTCTGGCCCAAATATTCTTTGTAAAAATGTGTGTGTGTGAGAGAGACAGAGAGAGAGAGAGAGAGAGAGAGAGAGACTAGACTGTGATACAAAGAGACAGCCTCCAGTCGCATTTCTCCCAAGCCACAGACAAGCAAGGCAGTGAATAATTTTCTCATCTATGTTCCAGTCTGTTTCTGTATACATGTACTTCTTTAGGTGACCTGTCAGGAACAGACATTGGTGACCAAACTCCCCCACTCCAAGCCGTTTTTAGTTAACCTCGTAAGGCTGTTCTTGATACCATTCCCGATTGCTATTTAAGACTTTCAATAAAAGTATCTTGGGCTAAGACTATTTTGTTTCTTTTTTTGCTTGTACATCTACCACCTGATCTTATCAGGTAGCCAAGATATTTAAATTTTGTACTTGTTTTATTTGTTCTCCTTCGCATTTGGGCTTTGGAGATTTTTTGAGATGACAATGCATAACATTTATTTATTTTTTTCTAAATCAGAGACAGGCATATCTATTACTATATAAAACACCATCTTAAAGATTTTGAAATTGATTCCAAGATTCTGCCAACAGAACTGTGACATCTGCATACCTGAGATCAGATTAATGAACGCTTTAGACGAAGTCTATTTTGATGCATGGAAACTACAAAATCTAGGACTAGAAACATCCACCTTTGTGCCTAATAAAATGACTAGAAACACAATATTCAGTTTGTCAATACTTATGGTAAGGTGAGGAGAAATGCAACAAAACTCCACCTCTGTCTCATTGATTATTCTAAGACCTTTGACGAGTCAAAAATGAAGATCTGTTTCATATGCTAAAGAAACTAGATATTGATGGTAAAGATCTGAGAAGAAATCTATAATGGGATCAAAAGCATCTGTAAGTGTTAATGTAAGAATTGAAGAACATAATGATTTAAAACCCATTTGAGGTAATGTATTGTCATGATCTACCTCAACCTAAACAATGAAATTGCCTTAAGGAATCTCAAGGATATTCCTGAATCTTAATACTCTCAGGTATGCAGATGACATGATTTCTGCTCAACAGACAAAAAATGATCATAATCAACAAAGAATTTGCATATCAGTTCCACTGTAAATATACAGGGCTAAAGGGGCCATTTTTAATATCAGTTATTACATATTTAAAACAGACTGTATCCTTGAATTCCTAGAACAGAACTTGCTTACATGATTGTTTTACCAACCTTTCATTCCTGCTTGTATCCATTTATACCATACAAAATTATTTGTAATAACGAAATTTCAGTCACACACACAAAAAAAATTTCTATCATTTTTATGTCAAATCATAAGCAAGCACATCAAACCGTGCATAAAGTTGTAGTAGTAAAAAATGGTTTTGCTTAGTTTCAAAAAAGTTGTCTGTACCAATGGATTATACACACAAAAATATTTGCACGCTTGTTGCCGATTCAAACAATGGTAAAAAAACAAGTGTTTAGCAAAGTTGTGCATGAGTTCTATCTGATACAAACATAAAATTTAACTCACTGGCTACTTTACCCGCAACGTTTGCAGGAAAATTTTGTGGATGGCAAAATACCAGTCTCGCAACTCCTGCTGGTTCCAACTTCCAAATTTTTTTCCAATGTAAATATCGCAACAGTTGCTGTATAAGTTACCCCGTCTGTTAGCTTAGCCATTTAGCTTTCAAATGATATAGGTGAAGTTTGTTTCGGTAGCAGCTGCCAGGTTCCAACTATTTCTAGATGAAGTCTCGTAGATTTAGATTTAATGAAAATTCAGATATTGATAGCATCGTGAGGAATGTATAAGATCCACATTATGAGCCCCCAAAGCGTAAAAAGGCCAAGTCTAGTCTCCTCAAAGTAGAGGGAAAGGAAAAGGTAGGGGCAAATCGAGCCTCACTATGGATAAGGCTAGATCTAAACACCAGCATCAAGTTGGAGTTAGATCTATACTAAATCAATATCTAGATTTAAAAAATCAACCAAATGATATAGACTCAAATTTTTTTTGTAATGTAATCTTTATTATCTTGAAAAAGTATGGTACAAATTTCATAGGTATATCTTTACTAACAAATGCACAGTGATTTTTTGAAAATACCCCCGAAATGTCTGGTACACAGGGAATTATTAAGAAAAATAAAGTCTGGTAGTCAGTGAGTTAAAGATTAAAAGAAAGCACAAGAACAGAAAAGAACATTTACAAAAAAACTGTGATCTCAAAATTGCTTTGACAATATTATCAGACATCTACTAGGATATTTCTAGTGAATTAATGACAAAAATGAAACAAAAACATACTGAATTTTTTTTTCCAATATTTATTTTTGTCGGGGCATACTTTTACAAACAAGCAATTTTCTTTCAGCGACTACTCTCATACTTTTCAGTCTACAATAAAAATATTTGACTTTGACACTGGTGGTGAAAGAAAAAATACTCATTGAATATCAGGTTGAGGCAATTTCTAAAATGTGATTATCCATACGACTCAAAAAACCATCTTAGTAAGTTTACACACACCCACAACCTACTTCTTTTTAAATATAAACCATGGAGCTCTTGAATTTTAATCTTCATAGCATTACGGTTAACAATTTAACCAAAAGTAAAAAAACAGGAGAGGACATAAACACCTTACTTTTGCCCTCACAATCTCATCCCATCCTTCCTTTACTTTGATTTCTAACTTAGTTAGGGAAATGTAATAGGATAGTGACATATGTTACTCATTGTATTTTAATTCTTAGAAAAATAAAGATAGGCTATGAAAAATATAACAGGTAAACTCGAGTTACGATTTCTCAGAGGAAGAGGATCTATGGAACTACAATTTACGCATTAAATAAAAACTAGTTCTAGTAAAAAGTGCTGTTTGTTAAGCTCACAGAGGCCACGAAAAAATATTACTTGGTTTATCAGGACACACTATAATATTGTACCATACCTGTGCCCGTCCATAGATCTATAATGTATTTGTGTTTAGATTGTTTTCTCCTGAATGTAATACTGAATTTTAAAAATCACTTAAATTTGGGCATGTCTAGCTGAATTCTACAGCAATGCCTCACTCTTCTCTCTTTACTCCGCATCCTGCCTCAGCCCCTATTGTCATACTGTGTATGATATCAGTATTTTACTGACAAAGGGCGAATGCTTACTTATAACTCTATAATGCTGTAACGATAAGATAATTAACTCTTGATCAATTGTATCCTTTCTATCCCCAGTCCAGTTCTGCGAGACAAAGCTTAAGGTGGTCAATTTTGAGCCTGCATCATTCCTTTGTTACTCTTTGCCACTATTTTGTCTGACTCCTCTCTGCTAAATTCAAGGCAAGATTTTTAACAGTTAAAAAATAAGGAGTAATGCAATTTATACTAACTGGCAGTCAGAATCCAACACTGGCGAGATAATAGAACTAGATAAGTGATTTGAGAGTGTGCGTTGGCTTCAAATTGTCTGATATGGCTTTCTGAGACTGAAACAGCTAAGTTTTTCCTTAAGTAGTACAATGAAAGGGGAAAAGCCATTTAAGAATTGTATCTCGATTTATCAGAGAATCAAAGTGTCCAAAGTTGAAGAATAATTTTGCTGTTTTTTTTTTCAAAGAAAAAACCAACTACTGCCACTGAAACCCCATTCCATCTAGAAAGTGTTACCAGTAAAGTTGTGAATGCTCCTCAGGGTAATAAGTAGAATTATTTGGGAATAAATTTTTTTTAATTAGCTTCTCTTCTTGTAATATACTGTTGATAAGCAGTGGTTAAAATTAAGAATACATGATTGTTGCATTTTTTTTTAAAACGGGAGCTAAAAAGAATAAAAAAAAAACCATTGAAACAAATCTTTTCACCTGCTGCCATGTATCATTATTGATAGCGTACAATTAAAGGCTTGTCCAAATTGTTTTCTTTTAGCCTTCTGTGAAAGTGTGTGTGTGTGAGTATCGAGAGAGAGAGAGAGAGAGAGAGACAGTGAGTGTTGAGGTTTTCTTTCTCAGAACTGCATTTAACTTTCAATGATTCCATGGTTTTCTGCATTTTATAATTTTTTTGTTGTTGCTGTTTGCATGATTTCTATTTCAAATCGAGTCTACATTTTATTTATCATCTGGAGTGAACTCAAATTGTCATACTTTCCGTCAGAGAGCCATTTTATTAATTTTGTAATTATTAGGAAAAACATCACAAAGAGATACAATAATCTGGCAGAGAAAAAAAATTCATATTTTAAGAAATGTTGTGCCCCACTCAGATTACAGACCTAATTCACCATGTGTGGCATGAGTAAATATCAGAAATAAAATTCACAAATGTTAAATAGGAATTTTAATACAGAATGGCTATCCTTGTTTTGTTGCAATGCATATATTGCTGTGCTTCAACTCCTTCATCATATTCCTCCAAACACATTTGTTTGTGGCAACTCAGGATTTTTAGTTGGATCTCACTGATATCTGTATCAAGATATAACTATTGGAAATAAAAATAGCCCTTGCTGCTCCTGTAGAATATCAGTACATGAATTGCTTGGATCTTGTTTCAAATTACATCTTTTTTCTTTTTTTTAAATCTGTAACTTCCATACTGCTCAGCATTGTTTGCAGGAGACACATATCTCTCCTTGTCAAAAAAACTGACATAAACTGACTTTCCTATGGCATCTCACATACTAGGCTCAACTTGGATAAAAAAAATCCAAGAGCATCTTTGAAAAGACAAATGAATATGTCTATCCATCATGTACAAACAGAATTTTGTATTTGGAATCATTGAGAGTTAAAGAGTAACTAAAGAATCAATACAAAGGCCCTTTAATTTTTTTTTAAAGAAATAAATAAGTATGAGAAAGAAGTGAATATTATGCATTACAAATTATTTATTCGTATGCATAGACATACTATTTTTCTTTTCTAAAAAGTAAAACAAAGCACTATTCCTTTGTATTAGTTATATAATGAAAACATTTTTATATATGATGACTTAATTATTGAATAGAAGAACATTGCATACATTGAAACAAACACATATTCAAAAAGTAAATTTAAAAACAAGTACAACCTTACTTACTAGACCATCAAACATTTCAAAATGTATTATTAAAAGGGTAATCTTACTTTTCATTTTTTATTTATCTTTTTCAAACTCAAAATATCGAAGTGAATTAGACTTAAAACTTAATAGCAATTGTCTCAAAGAGAATTTTTATTTCAATGTGATAGAATCTATAATTTCTTCAGGCCCTTTAATTTTTTTAAAATCATGTCCATTAAGGTAGAAAAATATATTGCCTATATTCAATTTGCTTTTCATGAAATTTAAAATTATAAGCATTTTACTTTGTCATTCATCTTTTGCTATAATATTTTAAGTGTATCTATATGCTTTGAACTGAGAAATTTTCTTATTAAGCTATTCAAATGTGTGTTTTGTTCATTATCATGCACTCTACTTTCACCTTGGTTTGGGTATATTTTTTTTTTGTCTGAATACTTTTTAAACCACCATTTTACAACTACACTATTCTTTCTATTCTAGTCATTTTTACAACAAAATGCTGACACACACATTCTCAAAAAGAAAACAGCTGCATATTATGTAATCCAAAAAGCAATCATCACCGACTTTAAAATATTTAAGGGAAAAATTCCAAACTATTCAAAGCTCAATCCATTTTGCACAAATGATTTCTAGTGATGGGAAATGTACATATCACAGTAAAAAAAAAAATAGTAGTAAGGGAGAGAAGCTAATATTATTCTGAGATTCATTATGTTTCAAGCCATTTTTCGGTGAGTTTTAAAGAGAAAGAAGTCTTTAAAAAACCAGCAAATTTTTCTTAACAATATAAAAATTGTTTATTGATAAGGAATTTTGCTTAAACTTATACAAATCAGATAGAGTTCACAAAAAATTGGGGAGATGAAGAAAAAAAGAATACAAAAAATAATGCACTTAATACCTCTACAGGGTTAAACTTAACAAATGAGATTCTTTTTGTGTTGTATAATAGGTATAGAGATTCAATCATCAAAAGAAGCATGTAAACACATGCTGGAACATTATCAGGTCTGACCTCTATAAAAAAAAATCATAAAGTTTCTTTCCTAGGCAATTCACCCCTGATTATTCTATTTATATCAATAACAAGAAAACTTTATTTTGGACAAAGAGGCAAAAAATAAATAATAAAAGGATGATGAAAACATGGAGCAAATAACTTATGATATGAGGATGAAGTCACACAGCGTTCCTACAAAAAAATGCTTAAGCAATTTCAATGTCATATTTACATTTAGAATGGCTATATGGTACAGCTTTGCAGTAAGAAAGATGTAATATCACTACAGATAATTTGAGCTTAATAAAATGTGCATAATTATTCACTTCTATGTATTTCAATTCAAGAGGTAAAAAGTCTGTATTTACAGAGGGGTGGGGGGTGGGGGGGAGACAGGCAACATTAATTAAAGCGAAAAAAAAATTTTTAGATGCAGGTTTATCCTTAGAATTGCCAGTAAATTAAGCTAAGTTAAGTGAACTGTTTGAATAAAGAAACTAAATAAAAAAAAGAAGAATGAAGAGATCTGCCACATGGTTGAAAAAGTGTTATGAAGTGATGAATCCAGAAAATAGATTTTAACATTGCGAGACTTATAAAGGTTTTTCAAGCAAGACAGATACAGATCCCACAAGCATAAAAAACAAAACAAAACAAAAACAAAAAAGAATGATAATAATGCTGTATTAAAATTTAAGCACTCATATAAAGGAAAAATCACTAAAAGTAAATATTTTAGACATTACTGTATCACAGAACAAAAAGGATATTTTCTCATTTGCAATGTTCTTTTTCACAACAAAACTTTAATCAAAGCAGCAATCATGATTATTATGTCATATTTAGTGTTGACCTCAGTAACACTACCTGATGCTCCAAAAAAAAAAGGGGGGGGGGGAGGAAGAAAGAGATATATATGAATCAGAAATCTGAACCATAATATTCCCTTTGTCCTGACTATCACTCGAGCTTCTAGCATTCATCATATTAAAAATACAAGAAGCTTTACACATTGAGTGTGTCTGCATTATCCTACATAAGTCTCTGT
Source organism: Plakobranchus ocellatus (assembly GCA_019648995.1). Lineage (NCBI taxonomy): Eukaryota > Metazoa > Mollusca > Gastropoda > Plakobranchidae > Plakobranchus > Plakobranchus ocellatus. The sequence continues at coordinate 1,431,695 of BLXT01005762.1, forward strand.
ATCACTCCGCTGGCTACTTTTTCGGCGGCGCTTTATCTTCTTCAGGTTGTCATTGTAAGTGAAAGGTTGCAAGCAAAATGCCTGTTGAATGAAAAAAAAAGAAACGAAGATAAGAAAAAAGCATCTCTTAAAAAAAAACTTATATTACTATCTTTGTTAAGTCACCTATTGTTCTAGTTTTTGCTGAGCATAAGGCTCATCAGATTGATAAATATTAAAAAAAAAAAAATGAGATGACAAATAAAGCTACTGGTTGTCAAAAATTTCATCGATAAGTTAAACATAAGAACATGAAAAGTTAATATTGTTAAAAATGGTAGATAAACAACATGAATATGAAACAAAATTGGATGTTCTAGATTCTCTTCTCTCTCCCCCCCCCTTCCCCCAATAACGGAGAGTCAGAAATATGAGCATAGATATTAATGAAAATACGCTTAATTTGTGAACAAATTACAATGAAACTTATAAACAGAGATAATCCATTGAATTTACATATTTCAATATATGAAACTTTATTATACAATTAAGTCGTGAGACATTTTTATTTTAGTGGGATCCAGTGCAAATACAGAAAATTAGTCAAGTTCTGACTTCATTCTCCAAAAACAAGTGTTATGATGAGATTTAGAAGAAAACGAAACTAGAGGGTACTTTCTTAGTATTCTTATCTAAAAAAGAGCACTTGATTGCTTCTAAGCATAGCATCTCACAAATATAAAATTATATTTATTTGTATTTATAAAACATTTCATTTTTTTCCTCATATTATTTTACTATAGCATAAATTGGTGTGATTAACACATAATTCTGAAAAATCATATATTCATAGTTTTAAAAGTGAGAAATTTCTTTCTAAAATCACCACTTTGATCACAGCGAGACTGAACAACTAGCATGCTCATGCCTAACAAATAAAAAGTTTATTCACTGATCATATTTTAGCTACAAATATGCAGCAACAGTAAGCTAAACTGTCTGCGTTTGTAACGCGGGAATGGAGGGTGTCCTTTTGGGGGGAGATATAAATTAGAAATAATTGGCTATATCTAATCTCTGTGCTGTCTAGGACCTTTTAAAACAAAAAATTTATTGAAATCTATTCTTTCAAAAAATGTCCTTGCAAAATCCAGCTCATTAAGAGAGGCACCAAGCCACCTGACAGTAATTCTCAGATGCCTTACCAAGAAAAGAAAAAAAGAAATTGTTGGGAAAGGATCAAATCAGACAGAATCCTTAAAAAGTGTTTTGACAGCATAGAAGCCTTAGTATAAGTCACACCTTGAAAGTCAGTAGTATTATCAAAATATTAGAAGACAAAAGTGCTATTAAAAAGGCTGAAATAATTGGTGTAAAATTAAGTTGCTTCAGTGAAGGAGTTTTCTTTTTTCTCCAACCAAGCACTGTGAATAAACTTTGAGACAAATATCTGTAAACAATTTTTTAATAAAATAACGTTTGTTGTTTATTTTCGACATGTGACGTTACGGCAATAAATAAATTTAACCTTTAAAGAGGCTGCATGCATACAACACTGTCCACTTTGCCTTAATCAGAACTTTTGGAAATAAACATTCCAAATGATTGTCTAGCATTTTAGATCAATGGATGGCAAGTACAAAAACTAATCTTTACAAGCACATGTGACTGTAAAAAAAAAAACAACACATGAGACTGAAATGAATAGCAACAAAAAAGTCAGTGTGGAACTTTACACTGAACAAGTTCGTTGGCCTGTGTTTTTCACAGTATATGTAATTAATAACAGAAGGGAGATAATTTAAAGTGAATAAAGGAAACTGTCTCTCCTCAATCTGTATAAATATGAAAAGAAAATTAAAACATGCGTGAGGTGACATTCATGCCAGCCGCAGCAGAAAATTATGCTTAGCCAAATAGTCACATATTGTAAACTAAATATCTATATCAAGTTTGCTGTTAAAACAAGGCTTTCAATGACAGACAATACAATATGCTATTTCAAATAAGCAAGATATAAAGAATAAATGAATTTCTATCATTTGTGAGGTCAACTCATGAGTTGTCTCTAGACAAATAGTCTAGCCTGTTAATGCTCACTTACGCAGACGTGACTGAAACTCAGGCATTATGAAATTAAACATGGTTACTTCTTCCAAATTCATAATATAAAGCAACCTAAGTAAATCAGTCTTAAGTCAAGTTCTGGACATATTCACTTATGAACATGATCTACAAGTTTACAATTTATACTTTTCTGGAGGAAAAAAAGTTTTTCATATATCATCATTTTATCAAAAGAAAGGAGAGTTTAAAGATTGCACTTTTATTTCCTTTTATAGCTGATGAAAATTTATGAAAGGTTTGAGCACAAAAGTATCCACAGATTGAACTACTGGATCGCATCACATATTACTATCCACAAAGTTCTTAATTTTGGTAAAGGAATCATCAATGCAAGCTATTAAAAAAAAAAAAATTAGAATATGAGTTAAAACTTAATGTAGCAGAGGATTTATTTAGCAAAACTCTAGATATATTGAGACATCTGATTTTACTACTTATTTTTGCTTTGTTACCGCTTTGCCTGTATGCTTGCAAAATGAATCCTTTCACCTACCATAGAGTCTCTTCTTTTCATTCTTTACAATAGTAAAAGAAAACAGCCACAAACTTATTAAAACCAAGTTGAACATCAAAGTGAATAGATAAAAATGTTTCACAAACCAGGTGAAAATGAAGCTTAGCATGATTCTGTTCTGTCCTTGGATTTTTTTAAAGCCATTTTTCAACCTTTTGAAGCTCTCTTAAGTTGACAAGAAATTTTTTCAGCAAAGAATAAAACGCAGCTATTGCTATGGATGCCTCAAATGCAGTTTACTAAATGATGTACTTCTTATTTTATTAATTAGTACAAATTCATATCCTGTGTAAATTATTTTAATGAACAAATGCCCAAAAAGGAGATGCCCCAATCTGAATAGCTTGAAAAAAATATATCTTATAATGGACTGTTCAAACATAATCTTGCACCTTTTTTAAAACTTTTGAC
>BLXT01005762.1:1434745-1447556 GCA_019648995.1 Plakobranchus ocellatus
AACTTTTGCCCCCCCCCCCCCCTTACACTTTTCTTACATTTGCTGCGCCGCCATCCCCCCCCCATTATTAAATTGTTGATCTGTTATAATAATAAATAATAATAACGACAGCAACAATAATACGAATACTAGTAGTAATAATAATAACTGTTGATGGCATGTTATTTACTATTGACTGCAGCTCAAGAATTGCCGTTTTCAAATTGTTGAATGACCACGACATAATAAAATTTTGCATGCTCACATGGTGGTTAGCGAGAGTTCTGGCCTGATAGGCTAAGCCTCCGCTCTTGAGAACTTACCTCCTATGTACATGCCAACTGTGCATTCTTGTTAAGTTGTGTGATAGAGAAGTTTAAAGTTTGAAAAGTAAAGAATACATACTGTTCTAAAAAACCACTATTACAATTTAATTCCTTTAAATTCCTGGGTCACTGGTTGTGAAAAAAAATACCCTTCAACTGGCTTTCTTTGATTTGAACCACAGACTTTTTATCAAGACTCTCACAAGGATTAGTGGACATTCTGGCACATACTAGTGGGAGTTCTCAGTAATCATTGTGTACGCAAATTAGTATAGTAGATATAAATTTTGGATAAATTTCCAAAGCAATGAGTTATTGTCACAGTCTTACACCATATTTTACGCTTACTACTTTGTGACGAGGTGTACATTCAACATTATATTATTTTGTGGATTAAAAGACAGCAATGAATGGATTACTGTAATTAAGCTAATTTTAATAGTGTACGAGGGCAGGCTGATAATTAAGTTCCGTTTGCTAATAACTCAGTCGATTTTCGTCACATCGACCTAAAATTTCATACCTAAACTCTCGAACCATTTTTCTAGGCTTAACTAGAACAACAAGTTTGTGTGACGTCATTTGTACTCATAATGCAGTGACGCGCAACACGTGATATGGTAGCCATGTTTATGAGACCATGGCGACGTCCAATGACCTTCTCATCAAACAGCGCTCTCTTATCGAGTTTTTGGCAGCTGAGGGATGTTCTGCTGCAAATATTCATGCAAGAATGAAGACAGTTGAAAGCTCTAAGAGTTGAGTACACATGTCCTTTCTCTGCGCTTTCATCCCTACAGTGAGCTATCTTGGGACCCAACAGGCAGAGACTCTTCGGTAACCCAGTACAGTTGTGACGATATGGTGTACTCGTTCTTTCAAAATGCCTACTGCATTGGCAATTTCCTTTTGTTTGACCCTTTGATTTGCTCTAATCATGCAGTCAACGTTCTCTCCATGAGCCGTGACCGATGCGGAAAGGGGCCTACCCGAACACAGAATTGTCTCTCTGGGGTCTTCCCTTTTAAAAATTCTCACCCATTTGCGAACTGCACAGTCTGAAATGCACATTTCACCATAAACTGTCTTCATTCTTGCATGAACATTTGCAGCAGAACATCCCTCAGCTGCCAAACACTTGTTAACAGAGCGCTGTTTGATGAGAAGGTCATTGGACGTCGCCATTGTCTCATAAACATGGCTACGCCATCACGTGTTGCGCATCACTGCATTATGAGCACAAATGATGTCACACAAACTTGTTGTTCTAGTTAAGCCTAGAAAAATGGTTCGAGAGTTTAGGTATGAAATTTTAGGTCGATGTGACGAAAATCGACTGAGTTATTAGCAAACGGAACTTAATTATCAGCCTGCTCTCGTAATTAAACTAGTGTAATAGTGTGGAACTCTCATGACAATAACAATAATAATAATAATGTGACATCTATAATCTATATCATGCAAATCCATAGTACAATCACTGATCTATGCACTTTCATGAAAAACCTGCATTTGCACATATATGTACATATGCGATTCAACATTTATACAGAGTAAATCATTCAAACTGGCAATAATGTAAAATCAACACTCTAATAAATCATTTTTTTTTTTACCTCACAAAAGTGTAATATTACATTGATTCAAACCTTCCCTCCCCCAGGCGTAAGATTATATTTGAAAGTCCCCTAACTTGGTCTCAAACTGTACATGTCATTGCGTTAAAGAAAAAAGAGAGATATTTATGCAAGCTTTGAAATATAATAAATTTTCCAAACGTCCACAGAAAAAAATAGCAGCAGGTGATTAAAGAGAGAGTTGCCGCGCAAGCTGTAACAACAATTGAATATTTTCAAAATAATTTTGCTTGCATTTTGAAAAAATCTTTTACTCAATATATATCAAATAATTTGCTTCTCATTTAGCAAAATTAAAAGAAATAATTTTTTACTATGACAAATACCTTTTTCATCTACTACAACCATTTCATCTCAAGCTCAGTTTCACAAGTACACATTGATCTAGTCATAATATAAAAGAAACAGTTCACCTTTTCTAATCTTCAATGATTTAATAATCATGCTCTGTCAAAACAAAATCAATAATTCCATATTAAAAAAGAAGTTTTATGCATACTGAAGATACACATTATAGATAACAAGTGCTATTAAAGACTTCCAGACCGTCCCAAATCCTAACGAGCTTAAATGTTAGCAAATAAAATAATAATTCTGACAACTGCACTTGTGGTAACATTGAACCATTCAAGTCAACAGAGAAAACAGAAACAAACAACCCAATGAATGAACAATACGAACAAATTGCAAATTTTAATAATTAATAAATAAAGAAGAGGCGTCACTCTAAAGGAATATTAAGGAAACAAAGCCAGAGGGGAAGGAACTACACTTAGGTGAGGTTAATTAAAAAAAAAAAAAGAACAAAAAAAAAAGATGCAGTGATAGCAATGTTAATGCAAGAGGGCAGACAAACTCTTGACATTGGAAAACAACGTCAAACTATACATGCTAGTAAAACCACAGTTAATTTCTTTCTTCCATTGTTGCTTTAGACCAAAATTAGAAGTACCTATACGAGGGAAAATAATTTTTGTCTTTTTTAAATAAATATTGAAACATTTTGTTTGAAAACTTTGAAGTCACACTTGTAAATAATTGCATGGAATCTCAGATTTCTATTGAAAAGGTGAACTTTATCTGCAACACAGCAAGTATAGAATTATAAAAGGCAATCACCAGCTTTTTATTACCTTTTATAACTACAAAAGTGAACCATACATCAAAGGCCAACCTAAAACTGCAACGTATGGCCATACAGAACATAGTAGCGATTGAATTTATCTACTAATGGGCACTTGCAATAGATATAACTGCCCTACAGGTGAAATTCTTACTTGCCAGCCTTTACTCATTTATTATCGGTTTGTAGGTGAGCACATAAACCTGTTGAAAGGAGGAGGCAAATTGGGCGAGATGAAAGCAGAACAAAAGATAAATTGCCTACATCATGAAAACAAATGCATCAAAATAGAGTATCAACAAACAAAAAAAATAGTTAAGTATGTGCTACCAAAAAGTGGTGCTGTAGTATAGAGATAAAAGAAGGAATTTCCTTTTCTTTAAAGGAGTGAGGAGATTCGGGATGGCAGAAGGGAATCAAAATTTTTAGTAGGGGTAACACAGAGGCCGTAGAATTGTGGGAAACAAAAAATATAAATCAATTTATCTTTTTTTTTTAACTCTTAGTCGCAAAAAATCAGTTGAAGTGTGCAAGTCAATGGGAAGTTAGGGTTGTAGGGCTACACATGCCAGAGCACACAAACCTCTGAAAGTGAAATCAAATTTTGATTAATATGAGACATTTGTACATACATACACACTATATTAAGCATATTTAACAATCCCCCTGTCCTTCTCTATCTATCACCACAATACTATTGGCTTTTGGACAAAGTAACTGGCTTTTCCTTTTTTTTAATCTTTTTTAAGACACAACATTCTTTTGGGTGATGAAACCTTCACAATAAAGCAACATGCTGTCTGAGCATGCAGCATTATCCTACAACTATCCTCTTATACATCCTTCCTCTATTTCATTTGTTCTCTCTCTCTAGAGCATATGCTAGCACAGGGGAAAAACAAATATTCCCTTGTTCAATGGACTATATGAAAGCCTGGAAATGGGGGGCTTTAAAAAAGACAATCTTCCACCTTTGCCATTTCCTTCAGCAACTTTTGTATTAACTTGTGACAGGCTGGGTAACCAATATTGTCACTTTTCTTAATATCAACTTCAGTGATGCAAGAGACAGAGCTAAGAATTAAAGAATTTAATTAAGTCCAGCCTTAACCTCCCCAACAGATAATGACCCAGTATGGTTAATTTGAAGAGGTTAACATTGTCGGTTGGTGAATAGGCTGCCAGCATTTGCACTGAATAGGTGATTTCCTTGAAGCCATCAAAAGAGGAAAGATGCAAAACACTCAAAGGAGAGTGGATGCCTTGAGGAGGTGGTTGGGAGGACAAGTTTGATGTTTTTAATTTTATTTCTAACATAATGTGACAATTTTTTAACAATGGGAAAAGAGTGCAAAAGAGACAAGTTTTGATTTCAAATGAATATATATATAAATATTCATTTATTTTACTCTTTTTACTTTTTTTCCTTCTCCTAACTGAAGCTTTTTTTACTAATATCTCAGACAAATTTTAAATTTTAAACCACATCATTTTCTCACTTCCTGAACAGCATTCTTTTTTTAACAAACGAATGCCTTGAGACAAATAGATCCATTTGAATAATGTAGCTGAGAGTTTGACTGAAAAAAGGGAAAAATGTAAACAGAATGACAACAGAGTTGATAAAAAGATTAGGCACACCAAACTTCATCAAGACACATTCTGATTCATTCAAATGCAGAAAATTACATGTATACAAGATAATTTTTTTTGCATATACACACGCACACAAATCAAATACTAAACAAAACTTAATAGGAAAAAAAAAGGCAACTACAAAATAAACTACATTTTCAAAAGTTTAGATTGCCCAATAAAAAAAGAAAGAAATAAAAGAACTCCATCTACAATAATGCAAATTTGTCCAAGTTAAAAAGAAAGCAGAAAAAGTGCATGAAAAAATACAAAAAAGAAATATTTTCTGCCACATTATTTGTGTACCTAACACACTCTCTCGCTCGTCTTTCCATCTCAAGTCCTGATTGTTTGTATTTGTATGCCAATAAAGCATTTGAGAAAGTAAATATTGGTATAGAAAATGAAATAGCAAAAGAAAATTATCTTTAAAATATTATGAGCTTTCATATTTTAAATTTGAGAACAATTATAAAAATGGTTAATTTTTGTTTCTAAAAAAAAAAAAGGAATCAAGATTTGAAAACATAAGACATTATACCTGGTCTGTTGGTAATAAAGAAAAGTCTTCAGGAGGATTTGTAATAACATAGCGTTTCGATGATGGACTTCTCACTGACTCGGTGGTGTCCCTAAACCTGTAAAGCCCTATGCACAAAATTCCAAAGTTGCGTAATGCAAACACGAACAGCTCGCCATAGAGCCCTCCATGCTGTAAATGAAAAAAAAAATATATATCATACAATAATTCTCTCATCAATGACGAAACCAACCACCAAATAAATTTTTTTTCATTTCTGTAAAATAAGAAAATGTCATACTTTTTTTTTTAAGAAGCAGGCCTTATTACTCCATTTTGGTAAAGGAAACTCCATTACCTTTTCATAACAGTGGCGGCTTTGACAAAATACAGTTTTAGCATAAGACGTTAATGTTTATGTCACTTTTCATCTTGGTTTAAGAGTGAATTTAAAACAATACAAAACTAAAGGAAAGAAAAGCCAAAAAGAATGGATTATTAAGTGTCTCTTATATAGCTAAAGTATGCTTTGAGAACAGTCCTCATGAGCCAGACATCACATATAGGACTTTTGGGGGGGGGGGGGGGAAATTGTTTTTAAACCTTCTTTATAATGTTTTTCTCTTTTTTCATTCAAAAAGTCAATAATCCCATATCTTTGCTCAAATTCAACATGGGCCTATCGAGTTTTCATCTTTGCAAAGCTTACTCAAAGAAGTTTCAGGTTGTATCAGCTATTCAAAATGTTTAAAATTAATTTCCCACTCATTCGGACTGATTGTAAGAGATATCATTAATACTACCTTCACACCCTGAAGGCTGATTCCGATCTTATCTAAATAACATGTGCCAGTCTAGATCTCAAAATCTAATTTTATGAATGGTACATCTCTTTAGAAAGAGGAAAGCCTAAATGTGCAAAAATTTCAAAAACTCAAAATATGTACCAATCGGTCAAGTTTGGTGCAACAGTTAACAGTTGTCTTTTTAGGTTTTGTGTATAAAGACTTCAATGAGCTACCTAATGGATACTAAGTGCACAGAGCGCACAACAAGGAAATTTAATTATCTTAAACCAAATGAGACCCCGAGCTGAACAGGGGATTTATCAAAGCCCCCTTTTTTCTCTTCTTCAGTCATAGTAAAATAACCTTGGATTCAAGGAGAGCCATTCTGCCAAATGTATCTAAAAATAACATGCACAAGCAGCAGTGAATTTCTCAGTTTTTACAGTTGAATTCCTGGAAAAAATTGTTGGTTTGCTCAAACAAGGCCTGGGACAACAATGCATGTATATCTGACTGTAATTTAGGGACTGATAAGGCTGTGATAAGAGATGAGCGGGCCTGCTTTGTCCAGAGATAGTTTACCTAACTAAAGTGCCTCTCAGGAGGCAAAATTCTAAGCCGTGCAATATGCTGGTCATAATTTCAGTTGGCAGAAACAGAAATTTAGAATCGGCTTCTATAATTGCTTTGATAATCTTGCACTGGTTTATATAACACTGGAAGAGCAAAAAAGATTAAATACAATTCACTGCATACCCCATATCTTGCCAAAGGACCTTCAAATAATGATACTTGAGCCACTCTGCATCTGTCTCTGTTTGCCAGAACAGCAGGTGAGCAGTAACCACCTCTCATACCCGCCCCTTCAGCCAAAATCTGTTCCAATTCTGGCGTTGCTCCACCTGTTATCAATGTCCGTATCAATGTCAAAGCATTGTCGTTGAAGTAACTCTGAAATTACAGGCAAATTGGTCTGATATACAGCGGAACAGGCTGATAGCCAATGGCTGAGGACTGAGAAGTATTCTGCAACCACATAAAAAAATTGCTTTAAATCTTATTGACACAATGAAACCAATTTGTTAGGTGATCTGTTGAAACTTGTTATGGTTTACATTATGATCTAATACAAAGAATCAAGAAATGAAATCTGTACTACACTATTATGATTAAAATTTCTTCACAGTGTACTTATTTGAGACTTGAATTAATAAAATAGTAAAAAGTATTAGGCTTTTCTTTCCTTTCCAAAATAAGAACATTTTGACTTGATTGAGTACTTTTAAATTTGCCCAATTTTTAATTTATTTTTTGTGTTTAAAGTTTTTCATCCCTCAGTGTGCAAGTAAAGGCAATGGAGTTTACAACTTACAGTGCTCATCAATGAGTCCAACACGCTAACAGCAAATGCTGTACCACAAGCAAATGGCTGAGTCATATACAACTCTGTGTCTGGGTCATCGTCGTCATCTTGATCAAGAAACTGAACGTTGGCATCATTTGCTTCACAAAATAGTTTGAAAAGAAAAAAAAAGTTAATATAAATATTTGCTCCATATCAATACTGATTGGAAAAAATATAAGATATTTCACCTCCAGTCCCAAAACATTGAATTTTTCAAAGAAGTACTTTATTTTAAGCATCATTATGAAAAGAATGGTGTTAGCGATATCCTGATTTAGACATATTTTTTCACTAGAGCAAAGCTCTATCATCATAGGATTCATTAGTAATATAAATCATAAATGTACTTATTTGCCTTCATACACTCCTAATTAGTGCTAAATATCTTGGCTAGATCTAATTGGCCATAAAAACAATTTTCAAGCCAGCAATCTGCTTGGGGTATTCACGAATGGCTTTGCTCTATACAGGTAAAGGTGTCGCCGAGCACCGCTTGTGACAGACTAAAGATCAGAAATCAATCCAAGTGTAGGTGAAAATTGGAAGAAAATTTTATTAATTTAAATCAAGAATAATTTCACAACAGCAAGGTAGCTCTCTATAGGTCTACAATTTTATAAACGTCAGTGGTCTATATTTCTCAGCAATTTCAACAATCTCAGAACCATTCTTTTATACCCAATGCCCACAGGTTCATAATGTCCTAGTTATGCAATAAATAGGCTCATTAACTCAATGCTACAAAATTCTTATGTCCTTTTTTACTACATTCTTGTTGTTTTAGCGATTTTCAAGAATATCATCTTCCATGAGCTCTTAATTATACAAAAGAGACCATGAGAGGATAGAATTTAGTTGAAGTCTCCATACATACATTATTTTTACAAGTATCATTTTTTTTTTTTTCACAACAGCACCTTTGACTTTATTTTTTTTTTCTTTTAAAGAATGACACACTGTAGCCAAAATATGGGAACATTAGAAATGATGAATTCGATTTCATTTCAAAATAAGAGTGCATAATAGGCCATCCATACGATTATAGTGTTCATAAAAATATTGCAGCAATGCTAAAAATGCAAACCAAAAATTTTTTGTTGCCTAGAATTGAAGAAAAACATTTTTTTTTTCTTTTCTTTTTCCATAACCATTCAAACTTTACCAAAAAAAAAAATGAAAATAATACAATGAGCAATCAGGTGTGCACCATGAAAGGTAATTTGAAGTTTTGCGACAACAGTAACAAAGAGACAAAACCAAAAAGGAAAAGAAAACCATGCTTAGGGAAATACATGACATATATTTTACCTAACTCAGTGATGAGAGGAACATTTGACCCTGCTTCAGCTCTTTTACAATCATGAAGAGGTGAAAACCCTGTAGGAAAAAAACCTGTTTCCAAAGCAAAAGTTTCCATACTTCAGTTTATATTGGTAATATCATTTCAGTAAGACTAGTATCATGGTTTTCTAATGGCATAAATATTTCCAAAATTAAATTAAATATAAACAGTTTACCTTTATGCATTGGTGAAAATCTCATTTTTACCTTTTGTTTGCTGATTTCCAGTTAGTTTCTACAAACTATTACAAAATAGTAATTCACTTTACCTTTTGAAGTTGAAGACTGGAGCAGGCCAAGAGAGTCATCAAATGTCATGGCTTTGATATTGAGAGAGCAAAGGATGGCCTCTTTATCTACTAAGTTAGGATCCTCCATATTCCTGTCCTTAGCTGACACAATAACACACATGTCGCAAAGGTTTACATTCACAGCTCGTAAGTTGGCACGGTTCAAAGGTGATCCCTGAAGGAAACATTGAATAAACCCAAGATATTCTAAGTTTTTAATCAAGTTTCATGTAACTTTATAGAAGAGCACACCATTACTTTTTTTGTACAAAATTCTCAACACATTAAATTTTCATATTAGATATCTCGTTCTTTAAAATATTTTACATTTGATGTTTTAAATATACATTTCTGCCATGGTGGCAAAGCATTACTATTGCATAAATTCTGACAATACCAAATATACTTGAAAACTCAATTTAGATAATTTGTGAAAACATGCTTTCACCAAATGTAAGGTCAAGTAATCATGCACTTATCATGAATTAAGATTTTAACAGCTTTTCCAGATCCTTAAAATACTTGGCAAAATTCTTGATCTATGGCAAAAGCAGATCTCAGAAAATTATGATTGCATGTTGCGGTATATCTTATATTTAATATATATCATAACAATAGCCAGCTCTGCTCAGGCTTGAAGGTCACATATGAAAACAATCCAGATTAAACATCAACACTTTGACTTCATTGTCTCCTAATCTGTATGTATCGTATTGTTACACATATCATGAGGCCAACTCAATTAGCGACATGTTCAAATATATTGAATAAATTATATATAAAAACATCAGGTTAAGTTGTATACAACTCACTGGCAAAATTGACAGTTTAGGAAAGTTCTGCAATGTCTTCCATTCCCTGTGCAAATACTCCAAGTTGCCAATGATGATAGTGTGCTTGAGCTCATGGTAATGAAAGTTACTTGCTCTTAAAGGCATTACCAGGTTGCGCAGTCCAATCAATGGAGATGTTGCATCAGCAAATAAGCATACAACTACATGATTACGTAGACCACTGGCTGAGGCCTGGCTTCGGTCCTAATTTTGAAAAAAAAGAAAAAAGTTTAATAAGTTACAATATCCATGCCAAACACGTTCTGTTCTTCTATGAGGTATTCATTAAATAATCTAGATAAGGCAATCAATTTCTGTTTTTCATTTTTAAAAAAACCCTATTGACTTCAAGATCAAAAGACAGCAAAATAAGCTCCATTTGGGCTAGTAGATTTTTATCTTTTAATTTTTTTCAAATTTAATTAATCAAAATTTTGAATTTAAGAGAGATAAGATACATACAAGAAGGCACTCATTGAGCGGCCGGTCCTGGCACCAGTGAAACATCCCTGTTGAATCAAATTTACGTGGCTCTTCCTGACTTGAATTTACTGTTTCAAGGGGTGCTTTAGCACTTGATGAAGGCCTAAAATAAGTCAAAAAGGGCATTGATTATAATTTTGCTGGGACACATAAATCTTGCAGAGTCCAAGAGAGTTGCATTTTCAACTGCAAGATCCTATTTGAAAATGAACTTACTTTCAAGCTGAGGTATATATATACTTTATATATATATAGCTTGTATTCCTCGTTTCTATGAATTTACATCTTGAAATTTTAAGTTTTTCAAGGTGACTGAGGGTATGCATGTATGCTTGTTGGTTTTTGTAATGTTTAAGTACACAAATTAAAGCATGCTCATTTCTGTATTAGAACATTGCTTATGGTTGGGATATCTAATTTAAAAATAATTTACACTGGTATTTAACTTTCACTTTTAAAAAGGGATGATATACATTGAGGTGTAAGCAAAAAAACAGTGCTTGAGCAAGTCTTTGAAGTTTAAGGGTAAAAATGTGAATGACAGTTTTTCTTTTGTTTTTTATTTTTTATTTTTTTTTTTTTTTTTTTGGGGGGGGGCGCATAAATTGTTAAATAATGCATTGGTATCTTATTCAGACTCTGCGTACTATTTTTAGGGATCTTTTAAAGAGAGGTGATAATATCATTATATAATAAGCAGATTAAGTGCATACATTACTGCAGCTTATTTCCTAAGCTTGCTAAATAAAGAAAGGAGAAAAAAAAAAGCATGCAATCTACTTAAGACTACTGGTTATGAAATGGTAATATATATTGGAAAAAAAAAGCTAAGAAAAGAAAAGAAAATGTTGAATTTTATGATAATTTTATGAAAAGGTTCAGACATCATATTGTAAAGAACCAAATTAAGTTGGTACATTTAAAATAAACGTTTCAAAGATTTCTTGGTCGATAATTAGCAAACCTCAGAGTTCAGCTGGGAAGCAGCTTGGCCTTACGGTTTTGCTGTACTTTGCTTATTAAAACTTTTCTTTTTTGGGTCAGGGGAGGGAACAAAGCATATCTTGCAAATGTGCAGAGCATGGGGCATAGATAATCAAATCAGCGGTGATTCAGTGGATCTTAAATTGAGAGATGATTTTTCCCTTTATCTTATTGTAATAAAATGTAAACAAAATAGACTTGGTGTATCAAGATTAAAAATATGAAAGAACACAAATTAAAAACATTTCTAACTTTACTTTGAAAAGCAAAAAAGACAAATGTTCAATAATCCGTATTGCTCTAAAATGAAATGAAAATTAAGAATAACTGTCTCAAACAGAAAATTGATTAGGTTGTGATTAACTCCTTTTTCCCTCCTAAAATGCCTTTCCTCAAAGCGAATTTGGTTATGTCGTATAAAATGCTTTACTATATATTAATGTATTCACATCACATACACAATATTTTCTTTAGCTGCCAAAAAAGATTATTCACATTGTCAAGTTTGCATGCCTTATTCTTCTGTAGCATATAATATTAACAAATGTAGAATATTAATCACATTGAAATTCTACAATATATCTTTTGTTTTTAACTCTTATATAATAACATATAGGAATTGCATCAATTACTGATAAAAGTTAAGATTATCATGAAATTACAGCTTTGAATTAAAGTAGTGTTTAATTGGATTATTTATTTAGGATTAAGTATGTCTCAATGAGGCTTGATCTTTCAGCGAAAGAATCTACAAATTTATGGGTTTAATGTGTCTTGTAGAGCCATTAGATGTAAAATATTTTTAACACTGGCAAACCTTATCCAAGAGAAAATCATTAAAATAACTGCAACAATACAGTCAGACCTGCCCTTCTGACCCCCTCTTCAAGGTGACTACCTGGGTTGACAACCTTTTTCCTCAGACTTTCTTACATTTTCCCTGTTATTTTGATACTTCTCAAGACAACATCCTATCCACCGCAAGACTGGCAGAAAATTAAGCAACTGACAAAGTAAAAAACCTCTTCAAGCTGACCATTTTCTTCCTTTGAAGCCTCCGATCCCCATGCACAATGTTGTAAGATAATCTCCAGTTCAATGGGTGTCCACTACTCAAGAAGACAACCTATCTAAAGCGACATTTGTCTATGATCTTCAATGGTGCCATGGACAGGTTTGACTGTATTTCAATATCTATTCTTGCCACAAAACAACTGATTTTGATGTAATATTGAACAAACAAAAGTGACAAATCCTATGCGTTTGTTGTAGTAACTTTGTTTTTTGTTTTTTTGGTTTTTTTTGGTTTGAGAGTCCCAAAACATTGTCAAAAAAATAAAAAAATATTGTTAAAAAAAAAATCTTTTTCAGAGTAGATCAGATGAACTTCTTATTAATATCATTTTGAAAAAAAATCTCCTTCTAGTTTTTCTTTGATTTTTTTTAACTATTGCTGGTAGCCAAAGC
>BLXT01005762.1:1447716-1462386 GCA_019648995.1 Plakobranchus ocellatus
ATTTAGCTTTCTAGAATCTTGAACCTTCTTATAGTAAGATATAAGTGTAAGTCTAATCCATTTCATTTTCTGGATAAGAAGCTAAACTAGTCTATATTCTTATCAAATATAGATGCAATATTTTTAGCTTTATATTGATCATACGTTTTTAGATTTCAACTAAAAAATCTTTCAATGCAAATTTGGGGTGCTTTCAAACATCTAAATGGAAGGCCAAAAGTAGAATGAGGTCAATTTAGCATGTTGATAGAATTGTATGATTTACAATGAGAAAATATGGCTTATAAAAGAAGGCCTTTGAAAAATTGAAGTTTTTCATTTATTTTGTCAATTATTGTGCCCATTAAAATAATACTTTCAAATCTATTTTTAAAAATTGCTTATTTAGCAGTTAAAACGGAACTGGGGTTAAAAATATTTGGAATGAAGTAAACCTTACCTTTTAGCTATACAGATATAGTCCTGCATTTTAAATGGCACCATGTTTAGCTTTATTTTGTTCCATGTTAGTGTACATTATTGTTTCAATTTTTAAATTAAAATATACATTGGAAGTTCCTTTAGAAAAAGTACTAAAAGATGACTGTAAGGTTTAAATACTTCTGAAAAAAAAAATTTAATATAATTTGAAACCAAGCACTAAAAGCAAATAGTTATTGCAATATTAGATTAGACGATCTCAATCCCATCAATTCCCTTATATATTTGTAACCAATTTCCATTCTGAAATGTAATTACTGAGCGAATCTGAAAGTGTTTGATGTCATTTCACATGCAAAG
Organism: Plakobranchus ocellatus; assembly: GCA_019648995.1. Classification (NCBI taxonomy): domain Eukaryota; kingdom Metazoa; phylum Mollusca; class Gastropoda; family Plakobranchidae; genus Plakobranchus; species Plakobranchus ocellatus. Next base: position 1,448,497 of record BLXT01005762.1, read on the forward strand.
AAAAAGCTCTCCAGAATTATTCAGCCTGCATTTTCACCATAAAATGTATTATTTTACAGTGGTAATACACATGTATATTTAAATAGCTACAGTGCAGATCCATCAGATTCTGTGGCATCATAAAATGTGGGAGGAAAGGGAAGAAATTAATGAGTTTATGTAAAATTATAAGAAATAGGACTTGACTGTAATTTGCAAGCAGAGTTGAGAAGACAGAATTAAAGTGTCCCCAAAGTTCTAAAGTGCAAGCAAGAACAAATCAAGTTGCCATTCAAAAGTGCCAATAATTCATGCTCGTAAGTCAGTATATTAGCATAGACATTATAAAATGATTTAAATTACAAAAGAACTTTAACCAAATGACAAGGCGCTCCATTTATATCGACATTGCTTATGCCAAAAGATTGCATGTATCAACACTTTATCAAGTCCTGGTCATCTCAATCTACTTTATCAATTAAAAAAATTACTTTTACATATTGAGGCTCCTTCATTAACATTTTCCCTATATCGATTTTTTACATGTTTGTTACTCTTTTAGACTCGATCATGATTTTCATGACAGAAGAGTTGCAATAACTTTAAAATGTGTTGCAGTCAATCACACAGAGGTGAGGGGCAAGCTTTAACCCTTTTTTCTTCTTCTTAGACTTTGCATATTGATACGATCGAACAACAACTTTATCTTGTAGTGACATGATCAACATTAGTCCCTACATGTCGATATATCCGGATTATACTATTTAATGTATAGTGCCTACATGATTATAAATGGATGGACTAGTGTGCGATTCAAAGTGTTAAGACGTGCAAAAAAAAAAAAAACCAATAGGTGTGTTATTTTGTCTTGGAAGAAACTTACTCCTTGGCTTTTTGCGCAATCTGCCAAATAAGAGGCCCTGAACTGCAAGTATATTAAAGAGGATATGTAAAAACTTACTGAGTCATAATTACTGGACTTTTCCCTCCTCCTTTTCTATTCAGAGGACAAAATTGAAAACAGTGGCTTTAAATAAACACCCTTTCTTAATGAATGCTCCCAAAGCATCTATTCTCTTTGCAGATCTAAGAGAAACTGACTGTGTCTTTATAAAAAGATCAAACCAGAGCCAATACTGAACATTTCAAACATTGTGGGAAGGAAAACAAACAGTGTAAAACTATTTCAGACAGACACATTAGTCCTCTTTGAATCTCTGATATGTTATAATTTTAATGCATTAGATAAAATTAAAAAAAAAAAAAAAAAAATTTTCATCATGACGTCTGCATCTGAAATAAAAACCAATATGAGTGAACTTTTGAGATGGTACTTTCACTGCAACCTGTGGGAATTTCTCTTCCCTTCCTTCAAAATATTTCATTTAAAATTCTTAACAGTTGATTTATTAAGCAAAAAAGACGTTCGTTATCTTTGTGATCGGAAGTGTTTTCCATTAGTTGCAAAGGTTTGAACTGTGAAAGAAAGCAATGCCGAGTTCAGGGAAAATTTGCTGGTACCTGAACAACCCATGTGACTATTTTTTTTTTTTGATTGAATGGTCATGGTGGCTAAGGCCCAACAAGCAGATATTGAATTGGAAAGAGAGGAAAAAACTACTGTAATACAACATGTATGATGCTAAAGGCAATCCTGCAATTTTTTTGTGTATTTTGAGATGTCTCAGCTGTGTATTATCCATTTTACTATGAATCAAAGAGAAGACAAGATCCAATCGGAAAATCGATAAATTCATGGTAAGATTTGAACTATCATCATGGATATTAGCAAGACCTTCCTATGCCTATAGCACAAAGAGTGTTGATCTCTGAAATCTGACATCCGACTAAGGGTGAGACAAATCACACTTCATAATTTTGAAGTTTTAGACTAGTAAAACTTCACTTTAAGAAAAACAAAGTTTAAACACGTTTAGAATTACATAGATAAAGAACTTTCTCTCACAAAACTCCACATATATGTCAAGGAATATGAAAATCAGTTTTCTCTGGTAATTATGAAAAAGAGATCATTGAACATTCAGAAAAACTAGAAATCTCAAAACCAATAAATATCTAATTTTTTCAACCCTTCCACATCCACACCTATTAGAATGTGTAAACTATAGTGACTATTTACAAGCAAGTGGAAATTGGAAATTTTTATCTCTCATTGGTCGGGCAAAGGGATACAGGGACATAATAGATTATCATGGTAATTTGCACTGCTGTCTAATGATTGATTGCTAGTGGTTAGAGGAAGCCTGGGACAAGCAATTTATCAGCGTTTTCTGCACAAAACCAGCCGTATATTCATTATTGAATTGCAATTATCAAATTCATCAAGATCTAGATCTCAGTCATTCCATATAAGTTATTCAATTTTTTAAAATTTAATTTTTTTTTTTTTTTTGCTTTGCTATTTTAAATTCTAAAACTAAAATCAAAACTTTAGACACTTTTAGTGAAACCTTTTTTTAATAATAGTTCATAAAATTGTATCATCAAGACTGTTCTTGCATGGATCATCTTTTCTCTGCTTGTTGAGTTAGTGCCAAAAATGCCTACAAGACAAACAGCCTTAGTATCAACAAAGTCAAAGCTCACACGACAAAACTTTCAAAATGACTCAAAATTATCTGGAGTTTGCAATTATGAAGTTAATAGGAGGAAGAAAAAAAAAAAAACAGGAAAAGGCAAATAATTAAAATATGCTATTTTCTGAAAAAATCTCCCTTTTATTACAGTCACATTACATTTCAAAGTACTTTTTTAAAAAAGCCTACACCATTTTTCAATTAACAGATTTATTTCTGAAAGTCTTGATCCACTAAAAAAAATCTATTGTTTCCTCAGTTTAAACTTTATAAAAATCCATATCCTTGCAAATGTTTCAGGTCTTTCAATTTATTAATAAATATAACATTAGAGGACCAAAATTTGACTGGATCAAAAAATGACAATGCAAAAATATGCAACACATAAATGAATCATCCATCATTAAATCAATTTCTTTCAGACCAGTGTCAGACCAGAACCAGATATTGGCAATCAGGATAAACCAATGAACTGCCACTGTACTCTTACAATGTTCTTAAGCATATCTTTCTGATCATTTTGGTTTCATCTATCTGGTTAAGTTCTTTACATAATTATTACTTATCAGCCTCTTCCACTCCCTTTTTTTTTTTTGTTTTCTTTTCAGTGGCAGTAAGATATTCAATTTCTTTTTCACGATTTGTATATTTCAGAAACAGGACTGTGCTGTCTCTCTAAAATATTCTAATGAGTGATCATGTACCTTTTACATTAATATTTAGCAATATGTCATTTAACTTCCTTTGCCATTCACAAAGATCTTAATAGTTTGGAAAATCATATTTTCTGTCCTACAGTTCTGGGCTCATCATTTTTTTAATATTTTTCCCCTAAAAACTTTGAAAAAAAATTAACTTAATACATTTTGAACATGCAAGTAATCAATCCATAGAAGACATTTTTATTTTGAGAAAAAATGCTTGATTTAGTTAAGTCGCATAATTCACTTAATTTTTTTTTGTATTCTCCCCAATCCTAAGCAAAAGCACAAGAGTGTACAGTGCAATCAATTTATATATATGGTTACCAAAATAAGAAGGGTAAGTAATTTGTTGAAACAAAGAATGGCATCTACAGTACACCTGCAAATGAAACAGCATTTTACAATCGAATTTCTGGGAGCAAAGGTATATTTGACATGGCAGATTCATATACACATTCACCTCAGTGAAATACAACCTAAGAAGATTCATGCTCAATTTCACGAGAAGGTTATTGATTTTTTTTCAAGTTTATCTTTGTCTTAAGGCCAATGCAAATGAGTGGCAAGTTGTACTCTAAACAATTATTACCAGTGCTACAACCTGAAACTGAATTCTATGAGTTTTAAAAAACATTTAAAAGAAGGAAAACTTAAAACATTTTTTTCAAAAGTAATTATACAAATTATCAAAGACATTTAAACTGGCCTCAGACATTTGCTGTATCTTTTTGAAAACATGATGAGGTATCATATCATAAAATAAAGACTGAAAAGGGAACCACCTCTCTTATTAATTTGAAGTATACCATTTGAGTCGATATATTTTTTTCGATACCAAAAGACGCTGGCAATTAGAATTGCTAAAAATTTTATTTACTTTTCCAAAACAAAAATTAAATTGGTACGCAAAATCAAAAAGAAGGAACTGGTCTGGACAACAAAATCTAAGAGACGAAATCAAGGTGAATCAGGAATAAAAAAAAAACTATTAAACCTTTAATTATTTAAGGCAAATGAAAGAAGAAAAAAACTTTTTAAAAACCTTACTGAAATATCACTTACATAATATTTTTAAAAAGAGAAGATCTGTTGAAAAAGAATCAAAAGGCAAAAAGTAATCTTAATAAATTATGTTTGTAAAACACACCTTAAACCAGCAAAATAAAGCAGACTTTGGATTCTGAACTATAACAAAAACTATAAATAATGCAAGCTACAAGTAGCCAGAAAGACAGACAACTAGCTCTAGTAAATGTGGAAGAGTTGGGAATTCATGGAAAGAATCAGAGAACCAGCGACAGAATACTGACTAAGCACTGGAAATTTCTTAGGGTAAGGTAAGGGTCAGAGAAAGCCTGTCATTCTCTGGCATGCTGCACTGAAAGCCTAAGACAGGAGTTCTATTTGTTTAGTTGGGAATGGCTGAGGGAGAGCCAACAGTGCTATACAAGATATAAACATTAAGTGATGACCATGTGACAACTTGGTTTTTACATGGAAAGGCGAGACTTTATCTGAGAATCCATTGGGATGACCACATCTTTCTCCCTTCTTGGTTTCAATATAAGTTTATTTTTCTCCCCGCGTGAGTGACTGGAATCAAGGCTCATACTTGACTGGCTATCAACGCTTGAACTGAAAGAAGGCCCACATGTCCATTCAACATGACTCAAGAAGCAAGAGGAAAATATTCAATGAAGTGAGTTTACAAGACTATCTCATCTGTAACTTTCTTTGAGACACACAAAATAAAGTAAATAATGCACAAAAAAAAGTCAATAGCAAAGTGAAGCAGTATTGATTAAGCTTAACATGTAACACAGATTGCAGCTCATCCAATAATTAGACATTACTTTGAGGTCGCTATGGATGCTCTAAATCTGTAATTCTGACTTCCTAGTGTAAAATTAATCATGACATGAGACTAGTCCTGATCCGTTTGCAGAAAAAATGTTTTGTTGTTCATTTTTTCATCTAATTTCTTATCTAAACATGTGTAATATTTCCACACATAAAACATCCCTATGCAGTTTCACTGTTAAAAATCTTTAGGAATAAGGATTTAATATGTTCAAAATGGAACTTCTGGCTCTTGAACTGGTCTTGAGACATATTTGTGCAATACTTGCCAAGCAAACTTAAACATCACCTCTACTTTGTGGATTATGATTATGATTTGTTTGTTTTTTGAAACAGCCAGTCCACAACAAGGTGATCTCAGGTTCTCAGGCCCTCCGTCAGGCCAGGGCGCCGGTGACGGGACTCGAACCCTTGATAGAAGGGTCCCTGCAAATCTCAGGGCGGACATGCTAGCTACTGAGCCACAGATGCTCCTTTTGATTATCAAGGCTTTATCATAAAGGAAAGGGACAAACAAGAAAACAAGATATGCCTGTTGTTAAATTTTACCTCAGTAATACATATTTATTTATTCTGTTTAGAAAATCAGGACATTTGGCTAGTACAGCTAGAAGAAAAAAAATAAAAAAATATATTGATTAATTACCATTGTTGAATTCATCTATGCTTCCAGAAGATTTCTGTGAGCCATGATTGTAAAAATATTTATTGGACATGTACAAGTGACGTCTCAAGCAAAGAAGCTAACCTTTGATAGAACTTGTGATCACCCAGGAGAAATGATCTTTTCAATGATAAGCAACAAGAAAACCTGATGTGCATGACATTTAATAAAACTGCACACATACTTGAAACATGTTTCACAAATAAAAATAAATAAAGTATGCAATACATAATTTTCAAGGAGGATATTCCCTCCTGATTTTGGTTTAGGGAAAAAGACCTGAGTGACGTGTAAAAGCAAAAGCTTATAAGGTACTAAATTATCCTTGCGTTGCTTACATACGCTTACATACTCCAACTTATCCAAACTGAGAAAAAATTAGGCTGATTTTCACATATGAACATAAAAGTCAGGGGGAATAAGTATCTTACTTACCCTAAACCTGATGGAACATTTGATGCTGGTTTGGTCGTGAAGCCATCTAGATTGCTGTCTTTGTCAACTGCAAAAGAAACGCATTTTTCCAAATAGTGATATAAATGATCATCCAACTTTTTACAACTTTCACAAGAACAAAATATTGCAATGCATTTAAAAAAAAAAAGACATGTAGTCAGCTAAAAATTGCAAAAGAAGTAACTTACTCAAATTTTTATTCAGCCACATAATACTTACAACCAACTACTATCACATTAATTTTCTCTTACTGAATTCTATGTAAGCAACTTTTAAAAAGTTACTTGCTTCCTCTCCTTTTTTTTTTAACGTTAAAATTCATGAAAATTATTTTTTGCTATATTGCCATACAGTTTTTTAAGATCTTTTTTATACATTCTTTTAAAAATTTTATGCCACATATCTCTGACATGTAATGTATAGCAGCATGCACTACAAATATACTAAAGGCAAAGGACATAAAAGCTTCTTGGGTAACTAAATTATACTACACTGATAATGGCTTTCTAGGATAAAACTTGTTCTAGTTAAGTTTGGCAACTTAACTATGAGCTAAGCCACCTTTCAAAATTTGTAAACAGATTGGATGCTGCTTTTCTTTTTTTAAAGCTCCTTACTTTAAAAATACTTATTATGACATTTAAACACTTTTAAAACAGTTAGAACTCACTTTCCCTTGTCCACTTTTAAGTTAATCTTGTTTTTGCCTCTGTCCTGAAATGATTTATCATTTTATCTTTTTTTTTCTTTTTAAAACATTTTACGAACTTTCAAATGCAAATGCCAGACACAAGAGACCTATATAAGGATTCGACTAAAGAAAAACCCAAAAAAAAAAAAACGTTGAAAACAAAAACCTCCTCACATTCCACGAGTTTCAATACTCAACATTATGTGAGGAAAGATAATTTGGTCAAATCTTTGTTTACCGTTACTGTGTCTGTCTGTTTCAACTGTCAAACCCGGAGTTCTCTGTAAGGCTTCAAGCATAATGGTGAAGATGAAGAGGTGGGGAATGGGAAAAAAAAACACTTCAGGTTAAGATAGCCAATGCATGGAGGTTCAAACTTTTTCTCACAAAGATCATGCTAGTATTCAAACATTTACACAAACAATATTACTTTGTAAATCTAATACAGCACTATAGAAAAATTCACCAAAAGAACATTCTCTAGACTTGCCATCTCTTGCTTAATAATTTTTTTCTTTGGTAAAATTGAAAAATGGATTTGCTCATAATTTTCTGCATTTTAACACTATAGGGAGGATGAATGAACATTTACTTCGTTTAAATAGCAGAGAATGTATTTCCCTGCCAACTGTTCAAGTAAATACTCAATTTTCCATGAGTTGGCATGTCTGCTATTTATAACTAAGATAGCCAATTTAAAATGGGCCTGATCCTATAAGCATATCATCTAGTCTAACACTGTGATAAGTAAACATTTTACAATGTGTTTGACTCTTTCCTTTACACATATACCATACAAAATAATAAATGATTTAATTTGAACATCTGTCACAGGTACACTCACTACAGAACCAACAACAGAAGACATTATGAGGAAATTATTTCTAAATTAGATCCTGTTGAATAGAAACTTTGGAAGTGGAAATTTTTTTTTTTTTTTAATTGCAGATTTTATCCTGATTTATTTAACCTACAAGAATAATAAATTATTTAAAATAACATATGAGGCTCACAAAAGCTTAATTTTAGAAATATAAATGAAAAAAATTTTAATTTTTTTTTTTTACTATCCTGGTAAAAAATTTAGAACAAAACAAGCAAAAAAAACCCAGGCATCCAATTAAAAAAAAAAAAAGAAAATGACACTCTTCAAATAGTAAAAATGGAACAAAAAATATAAAATCTAGTTTAAAAATATATATGTGCATCAAGAGAAATATAAATATTAAAATATATGAGCCTCTCTTTCCATTTCAAATCTCTTTCAGCATTCCTTATTTTTTCAATATATTTGCCTTTTAATTACCACTTATGCAATGTATAAACTTGTTTGTGGTAAAATAATAGCACCTAATTTCTTTTTTAACGGCTGTGTTTTTGCAAAAAGTTCCTATTCTTAACCGAGTTTAGTATGAATTGGAATCAAGACAAATTATTAGAAAGTAAGAAAGCTTCCTGTACATACTTTAATCTAACATTTATTGCTCGTGAGGAACAAAAATGAGAAAATGAGAAAAAGCACTAAAAATATACATTTTTTACACTGGTGCACAGCAACTACAAACATTTATTTGTGCAAATGACATTTAAAATTCACGCTTATCCATACTTTATGTCGACATTGTTAATTTGCCATAATCAATTAAGTTAGTAGCAGCAACTTTAAACATTGTTAAAGCAGATAGTACTTATATGTTTAAATGCGTTCCAATAAAGCCAGATCAGCATTTCGAATTGTAAAGCTTGCTTTGTGAAACATTGGGTTTTTTTTTAACTTTTCAAACTGTGCTACCCTAATTTATATATCTTTAGGTTTACATTGGGAGAAGGTTCGGATATATACTATACTCAAATGATTGTTGATCGTTACTAGTTTTGACCGTCTTAGACAAAACTTACAAAAATCATTGAGTATGTATCCAAATTTAAAGATGAGTAACTTGTGATGATACTTCACTCAGTTTGAAGGCAATAAGTTTTCAGAGAAAAATTAAAAAACACATAACTTTTTACAATCCCTGGGGCTCCTATGCAAGAACTAATCATCAACTGATGTTGTTTTTATTTTGTTAAAGAAGTCTATGTCATATGCATATTCCTAGACTATGAAAATTTTATTGTAAGTTTAAGTAAAGCACATGTTGATTCACTAGAAATGTTAATTTTTTCAAAACCACCACACTGGACATTTCAAATCAGGAAAAAATGCAATAGTCCTAATCTCTTGAGAATTCCATGTGGTTTTGTTTTACTGAAATTTCTTTTTTTAATCATACCTTCCAAGATCATTTATGTATCGTTGAAATGTGTGCATGTTCAATCATATCATTACATTATTGGAACGTGAATTTACTGTTCAATTCAAAACTGATTAAATTGAAACATATCAGATAATTTCTATTTCTTTTTCTTCCTCCTCCTCCTCTCCCTTCACTCGAGAGGAGAGAGAGTAGGGGGGGGGGGGCTTTTTAAAAAACTTTAAAAAATGTGCATAAGTGAGAACAATATAAAATTTTAGGAAGAATTGCAATGAAAATTCAAGGGGATAACATGCTCAGCTGAAAAAAAAAAAACTGACATTATATAAATATATTTGCATTTAAAAAAAAAAAAAAAAAAAAGCAGATTAGAAATCTGATATGCTCTAAAGATAAAGCGGGTGTGAATATATGGTGAAAGATTAACTTTGGGTTGGTTTTTATTTGGTTTTCAATTTTTTTTTTTTTTAGTATTGAGAGATGATTAACATAGAAACTGTTAGAACATGAAGCATAAAAACTCCTTTGCAAAAGATTTATAAAGCCAAACAGAAATTAAACTGAACAGAATGAAACCACAATTAACAGTATTAAGCTAAAAACCTTCATTTTGTTCAATTGGGATCTCTTCAGATGAATACAACCCTAAATAAACACCAAGTGTAGAAGAAAAAAAAACACATCAAGACATACGGGTGTGATATAGGTGTGATAAGGTGCTTGAAATAGATTGGAAATGAATAAACATTGACAGTGAGATAAAGGTACCTAGCACAGCAGCTGCTCCTTTCTTGAACATAGCCACTTCAAATCAATCAAAGAAGAAGCATGTTTAAGATCATACAAAAGACAAAAAAAAAATTGATTTCATTTTCCACATGGCATACTTGCGCTTTGTTCCAAGTTTGTAATTTATTACTATAAAATTGTAAAAATTTGACTCAAAAAGATTAAGTTTACAAGATGGATACTTTTTTTCAGTATCTGTGCAGGGAGAAAGGATAAAACAAACACTTTATGACAATCTACGTGATTTGTATCATTCAAATACCGGTACATCAAAGATTCTTTTCCTCTCAAAACATGGAGAAAATTTGAATCAAAGGAGAGAAACATACAAAAGGCACCAATAAAACAATTGATGTTTCCTTGCATTATGAATTTAAATTCAAATGGGGAAAAAAAAGAACAAGAGTGCACATGAAGCCTTTGATGTATATTGCATTCACATATTCTAAACTTTTAAGAGTGGCAAAGGACAGAAAGAAAAAAAAAAATTTGAAAGAGAATTGTAGAAATTTAGGAGGAATGAATTTAAGTTACTATGTGCTCTACTTGCAATCATTTTCAAAAACATGCTACTAAACATTTTAAGAACTTACATGGTCGGCACTTGCATTTCTTAATCTGTCCTACATCTGTGACATCGCTGTGGCAATTTCTACAAAAGTAAAACGCCCTGGATGAAGAAAAAAAGGATTTGCAATATAAATGACCGTTAGAAAGGGATGATAAAGTATATGTAATACATACGAGGACAATGAAATAGGCAAACTTCACAGTATTAATAGTATCAGTCTTAAGTAAACACAAAAAAAGTTCCTTCTAAATAAAAATTCATAAAATTTTCCATGAGCTATAGATCTATTTCAGTTTTCTTTTATTCTTCAACAAAATCATTGTCATGTTGATAAGAAGAAAAGATAGAACAAAAGAAAAGTGCTTTGAAAAAAATGGATATTTCTTTCTTCTTTTTTTTCCAGGTTGGTCTTAAAATTTTGGGGAAGGTTGGCTCATTTGGTAGGGCAGTTGGCTACCAACTAAGAGTTCTGAGGTTCGATTCCCAGTCCAGGCCAAGTCAGATAATCATTGCTCCTCTGTGTCCACCCACCACTAAATGGGTAGCTAGGTCTCTTAAGACCTGGTGAAAGTAAAGGCGGCAAGGAAAGCAATGGCAAATTACCTCATTGCCAAAACCAATCAGGACCCTACTCCTTGTTCCCCCAATGTTTGGTTTAAGTGTGGGACTCACTTTACTTGCTTACTTAAAATTTTACATCAATTCTGCAAAATCAACTGAGCTTAAGTAAAATTGTCAATCAAGTCTCTTGAACGTTTATAAAATACAAGCATGTTTGCCCGTTCAAATGAACGGGAAAGGAAAAGACATTTTCCTGAGCATAATTTACTTGTCTTAGTATCGCATTAAGTAAATAAAAACCAAGAAATTCTTACTGATGTTAAAAAGTAATATTTTTCAGCATATAAATTGAGGATGGCTTAAACTATTTTGTGAAGAATGTATTATAACATAACGACTTTAAGCAGATTTCTCTACACCTGAACAGGACCATAATATACCGAACTTGGGTATACACACAGAGAACAAATGCAAAGAACGCTTGAAAAAAAAAAGTCAAAAATTCATGAACCAAAATGGGAACCAAAGAATTAGAGCCATCTGAAATGTAGCCTTATTCCGCTACCCTCCAGTATATTTCTTGATTGAGATAGAATGATCACTGCTTTTGTACAAGGCAAAAAAATTGACATGCTTTCGCAAATGAAGTGAAAATCCCAGAACAAAAACATAAACTAAACAAAGGTGCTTTGCATACCGCAGTCTTAATAAGGTTAAATTTTTAACTGAGGATCATTTCATGTAAGCTATGAATGGAGTTTGCATTCTATCATTTTGAAGGTTTGGGGCCTGCAATAATTAATTAAAAATTAATCTAGCATCTGCCATGATTCATTCAGTATTTAACTCTTAAATTGTTAAGTTTTTTTCTATCACACACAGCAATCAGATAGGATTTGTAGTTCAAAATGTAAAGGAAATAGTCCCGGGCCAAATAAAGTAGTTTCGGAATAATTTGGTCAGTTTACAATTCAAAACAAATTAAGAAACAGAAAAAACCCATAGGACGCTGGCAGCATCCAGTACTGCGAATCTTATAAACTATCGGACGCTCCCATCGTCCAGCACCTGTTTATGAGTTAAGCCCTATGAACTCGAGATGTGATGTCTTTCTCTAAGAGCAAAAGTAAACCAAATAAAGTTACTGTTATGAGACGCAACCTCAATTCAATTTATCCTTGTCTGAGCTGGATCCTGAAGTCTGGAGGTTGATACCTTGACTTGGAGAGAGTTTCAGCAGTTAAAGATTGACTTTTTTGCATAATACAAAAAAAAATCCTAACATACAGTCCAATTTTTCAAAACAGTAGGGCTTGAAGTCTATAAAAACAAATTTAAATGTTATTATAAAAAATCGCCATGATAATTAAAATTAGGCCAAAGTTAAAAAAAATTCACTATTGCAGCAATAAGGGAACGGAAAATTTGAAATAAACTTTAGCTATCGAGATACTGATTCTCGATCTAAATAAATATCTAAGCTAGTATTTTAATTTTGCTACCTGGTTTGCAATCATAATCTCAACGTGAATCAACAATTTCAAGATAGGGCCTTCTCTAAATCTCAATACTGGGTGATATATAATCAGAATCCTAGAACGCAGTTTTGGGAAAAACTTGCCAAATTTAGGCGCATGGATCCTAATAAACGAAGATCTAGATTAGATTTTTTATCCAACAATATCAAGATGATTTAATTTTATCCGGATTAGGCCCAGATCTAGATCTAGGCCTATCAGGATCTGGATCTACATCTAGACTCTAGGTTCCAATAAAATACCTAGATTCTAGATTTTAGATCAAACTTGGATGTTGATCTACAATTCCGATGAAACAGTCTCTAAAGATCTAATCTAGAATCTAGATCTAAATTTAGACTCTAGGCTAGGCTGAATCTCCTTTTAGGCCTACCCAACCTTGATTCGATTTAACCAAACTCACAGATTTTTTTTAATGCTGTGCTTTAGGGCAGGCCCAGATCTAATCTAGATCTAGATCTATAGATATTTACTATCGAATCGATACCCGGAGCTGCAATACACTTCATTTAATCGTTCAGTAGGAACTTGGAGTGCCCATATATGTGATGCGTTCTGTCAAACCGGGGCATAAGGTACCCTGGCCTATTTTGAGATATTGCTGTGTAAAGTTAATACACTATTTTTTTAGCTAAAATTTTTTATTGCATATTCCGATCCTAAATACATTAGTCTTGAGGTTTATTATGAAAAAACAATGTTTTTGCGTTTGAAAATACACTTAATACGGCATTTCTTTGACAGAGGTCTAAATCTTGAACGAGAATTACGCTAATCATAACCTTTTTTACCAATGATTTTGGTCATTAATCAACAAGCCACTCTGGCATTGTTTGGTATCACTGTAATCGGGAAAACCTAAATTTTCTAAATATAGCACTGTTTTTGAATAGATATAAATTAAATGAACTCATAAATAAATTATTGTCCAATATCTTCTGAGACTGCATTTTTCCTTTATTTTGCATTGCTGCGGTGAGTTATGGAATGGTTAATGTGCTTTAAAATAAAGAAAACTGCATGAAATAGTGTGAAATTTTGTGCGAGTGTCAAGCATCATGCGTTTATTGTGACTGCCAAGTTTTGTAGCTCTCGGATAATTAGAACCTATTGGTTGCTATGTAGATATATTCAAAATTTTAAATTCAGTTTTCTCAATAAAATGAGTTTTTGCTTTTCACGTACCAACCATCTTCAAATGCCCATAGCTCAGCCAAAAATT
>BLXT01005762.1:1462393-1472512 GCA_019648995.1 Plakobranchus ocellatus
TGGTGTCAAATTAAAGCTTAAGACCTGAACTATACAATGGTATAAATATCTCAAAACAGCCCGAGGGTACCTTATGCCCCTTTCTGACAGAACGCATCACATTATGTTTACCTTCACAATTTCGTCCACTTCTTCGAGCGTCCTGAGACAGTTGTCCCAACTATTGAACACAGCTCCATATGGATATGCCCACAATGACAAAAGTTTTTTTAAAAACACAGATCTAAGCTTTTGTCGGATTGAAAGGGGCGAGTGGCAAAATAAAAATGTTTTTGTCTTCACAGCAAAACAGTATCAAACTCGGAAAAAGCAAAGGTGTCACACGCTAAATAAAAAATCAAAGAATTGTTTGTCAAAAACCGCGTGTCAATCAGTGCTGGCATTAAAAAGCCTTTCCCTTTTAACCCGCCAGCCACCACAAATAGATAATAGAAGGCATTGGTAGAATAATGAGATAAAGAGTAATGTAATACACATGCTTGTGTTTTTACCATTTTTTTTTTAAGCCTGAAATTACCTTTTCACCTCCTCAGCAGACTCTGCAATGAAGAAGCCTTGTGTGGCATTTTCAATCTTCACCTTAGGTCCGGGATTGATGGCTAGGGTGCTTTCCCTTGTATCCTCTTGTCGAACTTCAATAGCTAAAAGCAGAAGCTTTAGCTTTGTAAAACATAATCTGGCAGGAAATGAGCAAAAATAAAAATTCATTTTTTTTTAAATTTTTTTCAAATTTCTTGAGATACAAAGAGTTTTAAGCTTCATTTTTAGGAAAGCTTAAAATCGTTAGATAGTATTTTTGAAGGGTGAAATGAGTTAAACTCATTCAACACTTTTTACTTATTTATATTTTTTTTTCAAAGTCTTAACAAAGAGATAAATATGTCATATTTGCAGACCAATCCCCTTAGTAAAAAAATCGGGCATAGTTATCCAAAAAGGACTATTTTTTTTTGGATAATTATGCCCAAATATTTTTGAACTATTAAAAAATAGTCACTATGAACTGATGTCTTCAAACACATATAGAAAGAAATTGTTCTTACTCTGCTGCTTCAGGAAAAGTCAGAGCATTAAATGCACTGGATAAATACTCAGTATACATCTCCATGCCAGTTCCTCTCATGTAGTCTGTCTGCCATTGAGCCATCATTGGTG
Source organism: Plakobranchus ocellatus (assembly GCA_019648995.1). Classification (NCBI taxonomy): domain Eukaryota; kingdom Metazoa; phylum Mollusca; class Gastropoda; family Plakobranchidae; genus Plakobranchus; species Plakobranchus ocellatus. Next base: position 1,463,549 of record BLXT01005762.1, read on the forward strand.
TCTAGAAAGGGAAAGATAATGGAAAATATTCTGTTCTTAAAACAGCATAATCAGAGCAATCATTATTAACAATACTGTTACATTATTATTATTAGTGTTGTTGTTGTTGCTGTTGACATTACTGTTGATTTTTTATAATTATGCCTTTGTATTTTCTTCCAAGATTTTATAAAAATAAAAGATCCATTTTACTCACAGGCTTGTATGATCGCATAGTAAAAAGGTTTGCCATCAAGGTGGAAAACCCTGGAGCCAGACAACTTTGAGCGATGAAACCCAGTTTTAGTTCTGCCACACATACTGCATCGTCTCCTCTCTTCCAGTCCCAACTAGGTATGTTCAGCAGATATGCCTACAAAGCATAAAGAACAAAAAAAAAGAGATACTTACAAAAAAAAGTGATTAACTTCAGGAAAAGCATAATTTCTTCACAAAATAAGTCTTTGGTTTGAGAAGCACAGAACTTACATATTTAGACCAGTTTCAAAAAGTAAAAAGTCACAAACATCAATTTTATAAAGCAAATAATGGTTTTACAGAAAACAAAAATTGAAAGTACTTTTAAATCACATTTTCAAAGTCCTTTAAACTTGAAAATCTTGACAATTCATACAGTTCTTTCTAGCAATCACTTTTACAACAATTAGAAAGTGAACCCTGAGATCAGTCAAATGGTGAACTGGGTTATCAGTAATAAATCATGTCAGAAAATAATGAGCACACTAAATTAGCATATAAAAACAAATGACTTATTCATTCTGATTTATAAAAAAATAGCGTAATATGGAAAGAATGAAAATTATAAGATAAAAACTTTGTCCTTTTTTTTTAATCTATTCTGGCTTTTCATATGTCAATGAAATAGTCTATGTCTTGTGCATGTAGTTATTCCATCATCAAACAAAGTGAAGAGTTCTGAAATGATTCTCCCTTACAAATCAATGGCGACTTCATCTTATCATTAATAACCTAATCCAAAAATCAGAATCTCATTACAATTTTATTTGTGAAGAGGTGAGGAACAAAAAAGAAGCTGTGACATGGATAGCATAGAATCTTCGTTCTTCGTTTAATTTTAATTTCCTGTGCTTTTTCCCCCCCCCACAAAATGATTTTTTTCTATAGCCTAAGTCCTTTCATCTCTCTTTTAAAGTGATTATGAAATTTTATGCACTGTTGTTTATTGTGGTTATACCAGCTCTAGCAAGGAGCTTTCTTAACCTTCTTCTCTCAAAATGCTGATTTTGAAAGAATTATTAATCTGTACAATAACAAAATTTACATAAGAAAATTTACCCTAGATAAACTTACTTTTCTCTTGTATGTCATTAAAGATAATTGGTGGCAGAATTAATTAATTTTAGCTTACTCAGTACTGGCTTATGTTGAACACTGTTGCTGGCCTTTTTGGGGGTATTTTTGAAAATCTAAGAAATTTAATGCCAGCTTCATGATATTTTGTGTATTGATAAATTAGTACTAGTTATGAAAGTCTAAGAATTTTTATGGCAATATGTAGAAAAAGTCCATGTCTATGATTTTTTTCAACAAACTTTTGTATTTTTGCTTCCAAACTTTTCTTTTTTAAATCCTCTACTTTTAAACCTAAACTTTATGTAGACATAACTTCTCAGTCAAAAATTTAAAAAAAAAGGATAGTTAAAGTATTTGAGAATTAGGATCTTGATCTAAAAACTAGATCAAGGCCTAAAACCTGATAGATATTCGAATTGCTTTGGTGAAAATGAGTGTGTAGACATGATAATTTCAACAATTTCATAGCTTTTTTTTGCAGTTTGTATTTTCCTTAATGAATCTATCAACTAACATGATTGAGTTTCAAATAATATTGCTCTTAAACAATTCAAGAGATTGCTTTTCCTTTGCTTCCAAAACAATTTGAGTGCAAAAAAATATTGAATTAGAAGAAAATGAAGAATAAAAGATGAGACCATGTTCATTGGGTGTTTTTACATCATCATGAATAATAACTGAGCACAAGGTATTCAAGCTTGAACAGTTAAATTGCCTTAAGAATTTAAAATAACTCTGGCAACTTACTGAAGTGGGCTCAATCTCTGAATTGTAGTAAAAAGTAAACCTACGGCTATTTCAAAACCGAAAGAGAAAATTTTAAAATAGAAAGCAGAAAATGTTTGTTCTCATCTCCCTGTGAAAAGAACAGAAATATTTTATTATTACTTAACATTAACTCTGAGCTTTTACTATTGTCTTGTTCTCAGCTCAGAGACTATACATGTATATAGACTTACTTTGTTGTGGTATTGTAACAACTGTACTATAACTTTGATATCAGAATGGTAGTTTTTAATTGAGATGACCCTCATGATGTTCGCTGCATCCTCCTGATCTGGATCCTGGCAGTATTTATTGGCTAGAACCAAACAGGCATCTGCATCTTGAATCTGGCAGAGTAAAAGTGTTAACATAGTTCTAACGTTTTTCAATGACAGAATTTTTAAAAATGATTTTCTTGCAATACAGAATGAAGTAGCTTTGTAACCAAACCAATGTGCATTATTTTTTAAAGGTTTGGCCTAGCACTTTACTCTTTCCTAAGTTTTTTAAAACTGACTTTTCAAAAAATGCTTTAAGCAAAATTTTAGAACGGCTTGTCAAGTTTTCAATACTTCAATACAAAGTTTTTTTTTATAATTCAAATTTTCTATTTTTTAATACTGATAACTGATATAGATCAAAATTACCTAGTTGCTTCTTTCTTTTTTTTAATTAAACATGAAATACTTAAGAGTTTTGAAATTTATGCATTTATTTCTTCAATGACATAGCCAGGGTAGTTTTAAGAGAAAATATTTGTGGGGGAAAAAAAATTGTTCCGGTTCTTTTCAAAAAGCAAGTAATTATGAGCCCAAAAAGTTATTGACAAACTTTCAACATTTACAAAAAATATTACTTTAAGGGTCAGGGGATATCTGTGAAAAGGTTGAAAAACATCTTTATGGAGACTTAGGTCTTGCTTTACATAAAGTTTGGACTGATGGATACACATTTTGAAAAACATGTGGCTAAAAAACATTTTAAAAAATATAAAAAGATAGTGAAAACAGCATCAACTAAATACGTTAAAAATATATAAATGTCATGTTTTTTTTGCTGAAACTATACCAAGATATGAGCATGGTCCCAAAGCCCTGGAAATAAAGAACAATCCTTCTCACTTGCCTCAGTGATAGCCCACTCAGTAATACTGTTCTCAAGACTAATCTTAATAACTTACAGTTTCAATCTTAAGTAATGTGCAAACTTTTTTGTACTTAAAGTTTAATTTTAGGAGGTGATACAAACTTACTCGAACTCTTTCCAAGTCATTTGCATCCATCACTGTGCCCCAAAAGTACTCTACTTGAGTAAAATGCCTCTTCAAAAGACCCTCCAGTTCCAGGCCAGGCAAACCTCTGATGATGTAAAAACAAAGACTTTTTTGTAAGAGAAATTGATTGCTCTTTTAATTTTATGTAAACATCTGCTCCATGCAAATAATTATTTTTTTTTACTATAATGCTCTCAGAATTTTTGTTTTAAGTAAATGGACAGTGTATTTGTTGAAGCTGCAAAAACTTAAAAAGCTTTAACAGAAATTTTTAAAAATAAAACAAAAAGAAAAAAATCTCACAAATTTACACTCAAAATCTGAAGACTAATCATAGAATCAACTGAAGAAATAACAAAGGATAACTTTGGCAATTGTTAATGTGCAGCTTTGCCTTTAAAGAAAGATATCACGTGGTTAACTATGCTTAAGGCTGCCTATTTTCATTATAAAGTCTAGTTAAGTGCTTCCATTAATAAACACTATAAAAGTGCATTTCCTCAAATAAAAAAAAAATGATGCAACATGAGTATGTTTCATGGGAATAAATAATAAGATCTTACTTGTGCAAAAAAACAATTTCCACATCCACATCTTCTCTGTCTTTGTGAAGGAAGTCTTTCAGGAAATTGGACACAGAGTCAAATGTGATGTACCCACATACAACAACATGCCTAAATAAGAAAAAGAAGTTGATTGTATTTACAAGAGAGGAAGCAATTTAGAGAATGCTGTAACCATTAGAAATCAGCAGTCTTTTTGTCTTTCCAAATTAACTTAATGTACACCATTAAATAAATAAATGTTAGACATTGCACTTCTACAACTTTTTCGCCACAAAATACTTTCATACTGAACTCGAATTAAAGCACATACCTTTTACCACGCTCTTTTCTGTAAGAACCACCATATTTTTGCCTTTTCCCCAAAATTTCAGCAATTTCAGGTATAAAACTTGCAAACAAACCCTAAAGAGTGAAGACAAATTAAAAGATATCATGATTGTATAAATAGTTTGGCAACAATTGATGCAGGTCTGCTATACAAAGTGAAAGTTTCTGATAGTTAAAGAATTTGTGTGTGTGAGAATGCAAGTGAAAGGGACTTTGTTTTGAGAAACATGTTGGAAGAATATAAAACAAAACACATGGAAGAATATAAGAACAGAATGCACAATCATGAAATATTATTCTTAGCAACAAAATGTAACAAATTTTCTGTACAAATGTTGTTAACTTTACATTCATGATACTCAAGTTAAGCATTCAGTTTCCCAAAAAAAGAATTAAAAAAATTTTCAAGCCATTTCAGACACTTTTCTCATAATTGCCTAGGGGTGGAACTTACTCTTTTAGGGTTATCTGTGTAAAAATACGTTTTTCTTGCTCAAATGTTCAAGGCCTTTATAACCACATGTGTCCTAAAAGTTTTATTACCTCCTTTCTACTGTCTAATAATGAGAAACCTATAAACTGGTTTGTCACATAGCTGATATAATTTTTTCCTCTGACCATAAAATTATCAACACTCTTCTCTTGCTCATAAAACTACTTCTTCTTTTGGGGGTGTTTATCTTTTGCAGACATCAAAGGAACATTTTCTTTTCTCTCTTTATATAAATTCCAGTTAATTAACACTTTGCCTATTTATTGGAAAACTTCTATGCTTAGTCACATTTTCATTTACTAAAAAAAATATAAGCTTTGCATGTCAACAATTTCAATTGCCAGAGTGTCAACATCATTGCTGAAGGCCTTTTCAAGCTCAACTACAGAATTAACTAAACTGAACTGAAGCTCAAAATATTTACCTTTATCTAATATATAGAGACAACACAAATTTCTAAAATATTTATTGAGTCCGCATTGAACTGGGCACAGAAAGAATAGTTTTTAGCATAAATGTTCAGACTAGCCATGGTACAAAACAGAGATGTAAATACATAATGAGAGAACCGTTCAATGTCCACACTACTTACAATGAATATCATGATGAAGATAACAACAAACACTCTTCCCAGAACTGTATGGGCATAAATGTCACCATAGCCCACGGTCGACATAGTAACCAGAAGGAAATAAAGACATTCCCAGTAGGTCAAATGTTGAAAGTTGTCAAAATTCCTCCAAAAATCACCAGAGTTTTCCAGCTGAAATAAAAATAAAAGACAATGAAGAAAGTATTCTCATTGAAGTTCTTTTAATTTTATATGTCAGGTTATTTTTGTTTTTGGTATATATATATATATATATATATATATATATATATATAGAGAGAGAGAGAGAGAGAGAGAGAGAGGAGAGAGGAGAGAGAGAGAGAATGTACAAAGACATCTTGGGTGTGAGATGCTTATTCGCCACTTTGATGATCTAAGGCTTTTGGTTCTAATACTGAAGGGTCAAACCTTTTTTTCATGGTTCCTGCAGGTTTCAGGATCAGTTACATTTGCAAAATCACTATCATATAAATTTTGGTTGCTTTTTCCCCCCTCAATTTTTGGCTTGGCTGCCACAAAAAAAAAAGGTAAACAGTGTGCTTTTGCTAATGTTAATTAAGTTTTTCACTTCCTTTCATCTTTGTAATTTTATTGCTTGTCTGCACCGAACAACCAAACAATTACTATTTTGAACTTTGCTCTAGAATTCAAGATATTTAAACCATGTGGATGAATTTACAAAAGGTTTCTTGGTGCTTACTTTAGGCATTATTCATTACTTGGTGCTAACTTTATTAATTATTCATAATATACAAATAAAAATTACATATTATTTTAGAGTTTAGATAATAGAAAAGATTTTTCTTTTCATCTCTTTATTACAGAAAAGTTGAGCAATTATCCTTGTTGCTGTTGACAGTTTGCCACCCAAAGTATAATGAGCAGTTTCAAACTTTTTTGCTAAAAATAATTTTTGATAATATGATAATCATAGCTGCACTTCTCACCAAATTTTTGCATGACAAATTCAAAACTGTTTCTTACTTCTTTTATAAGTTTGGAAGTTACCCTCTGAGGATCCTCTAAAAGCAAACAAAACTAAAAGCACTTTAAAATCTCAAGCAAACCCCACTCTGAAACATTGGGGAATACACAAAAGCATAAACAGGGATGGGGAATCCAGCGAAATTGCCATAGCAATCTACTTCACTAAATTTTGGTAGACAATAATACATTAAACCTTTAGTAAAGTCTTCCAAACAGATAACGTGTGTTTCAAACATATATTTGGCTCTTTCTTTCTTTTTAATACAAAAATTTCACTAAATCTCTCCGGTCAAATACATTTGCAGTTATGATGTTAAAAAGAAAATGATGATACACTGAAACCAAAAACTGTAAACTGAGGCGTTACTTCTTTACTTATCTGGCTATAGCTACTCTCTATTTTATAAAATATCATCACAACGATGGACTTTGTGATATTTTGTCCTTAAAAAAAACTTCTGAATGTAGAGCCCTGAAATTTAGGACTGCACAGTTTAAAAATGGACAGAGCCGGTTAGGTCCTGGTCTCCGTCCCTCCCTCTCCATCCCCAGCCCCCTCCAAAAAAAAAAACACAAAAAAAAAGTAAAAGTAAAGTAGTTCCTATGCTTGTTCCGCGCACTGGGGAACTAGGAGTAGGGTTCTCATTCTTCTTTGCATACGGCATTCTGAGGTAGTTTGTCATTGCTTTCCTCGCCGCCTTTACTTTTGCCAAGCCTTAGGGGACCTAGCTACCTATCTAGGAGCAATGGAAAAACTGTCTAGAGGCCCAGATTATGATTCTAACCTTGGGCCTCTCATTTGGTAGCCAACTGCCCTACCAAGTAAGCCACTACTATTCCACCCAAAAAATTATTTACTTTTAAAACAAGAGAAAAAGAAAGAAAACAGATGCTTATTTTTCTACTATCCATCTTTGTAAAACATGACATGGTACCCAAATTGTCACATGATGTCGCATAAACTTCAAGCATAATGCCAGTGAGAGCATACTACAAAATATACAGATACTATGTACTGTTTCAGGGGGGAAAAAGGACTGCCTGCTTAAATTTTGCTTACAACTAATCTCCATCTCCGAGCGATAACTTTATTTATTTCCAAAGACTTACTACTTTCAAAACTCAGAGTTTTGTCAATGAAATTGTAATGTGAAACTTAACACTAATTTAGAATCTACTTAGCTTTATAAAAGCATACGGACAAACTATAATTATAATAGTTCAGCGGCTATAGCACAGGTTTGACCTTTCCAGTGATGAACTCAAGAACAATTAGAAAGATGTTTGTTTTTGTTTTGAAATGAAGAAAGAACGAGAAAATAAGGAATGATTTTAGAAAGTGATACCAATGAGAAACTTGAGTATTTGAAGGCTTGAAGGCTTAAAGGCACGGGAACCGTCAAATGCATTGGTTTAAGAAAAGGGTTAATGAAGATGGGAATGAGATTGAAGAATCACTATGGTCGTTCAATCTCAGTTGTCCCAGACAAAAAACCAATCAGACATAAAATCAGTTTTGACTTTCACATTTGCACAACAGGAAATAACTAGTTGCAAACAAAAATATTGTTTTGCAAATCTGCTGCATTAATCCATCAAAGACTTGACGTCATCAGGGTTGCAACAGATGAATGATTTTACGCTTTTTACTTGTAAAGGTAGGTATCTTTCTTAGCACGCTCGGGACCGTGAACTAGATTCAGGTATTGAATGCTCGGAACATAATAATCAAGCTGGCTGCAAAAAACCCTCTATTAATTTGCAGTTTCCACTAGCGAGGCAAAAGCAGCTCATATGTGAATAAGAAAAAGGCAAGTAAATTATTCCGAGGTTATTTCATTTCCGGATCTTCAGCGTTATAGTTACACGAACAATCATACTGTCTCTCATGTGGGCCCGAAAGTGCAACGTTGAGATTGAAATTGGTATGTGGTGAACCAAGGGGAACAATAATCTATAACAAGTAGAAAAAATATTTCTCACGATGTATGCGCTGGTGATTTTCGAAGTGATTATTGAGCGATTAATTAAATTGCCCAGGCTATTCCAACCACTCCTCTTTCACTTTATTTTCATGTTCATAGCCAAGCTCCCGCTTTCCCCAGCTTTTACTTATTAAAGGTGCATTTGTGTAAGCGTGCGTGTTTGATTAAATTCGCTAAATTCATCAATACGTCCTAAGCAAAATGTTCATCAATGTCTTTGGTAGTAATTTTAAATGGTATGGAAAAAAACCGGCTTGCACCACACACACTTAATTTTTTTTCCCTTTTTTAAATTATTATTGATAATATCGTGGGGGCCTAACACATGTAACATAAACTATCTAGATCCAATTAATAAGCCGAGGGTTGGAATTATTGTAAGAGAGCCAGTTATTACTATGTATGGTTATACAGATTAGATTTCGAACAAGAACAATTACAAACACTTTGCAAACAATATCAGGCCAGGTTCATCTGGTCCTGTGAACAACAGTGGTGTAGGCATCACCAGTCCACAACAAGGTAATCTCAGGCTTTCAGGCCCTCCGATAGGCCGGGGCTCCGGTGGTGGGGCTCGAACCCGCGACAGAAGGGTCCCTGCAGAGCTCAGGGTGTACTCGCTAGCCACTGTGCCACCCCCCCCC
>BLXT01005762.1:1496790-1508747 GCA_019648995.1 Plakobranchus ocellatus
TTCCAAGCAATATTTTGCTACTCCAAGCCCTATAGAATACTTTTAGAAAAAAAATAATAATTTTGCCTTTTATTATTAAAAAATCCTCTGTAATCAAAACGTCATGTTGACGAGAACCGCCATGCCTTGTTTGCGTGATATATATTTATGTAGACGCACAAGTTCAGAAACAAAGTTTTATAAATGCAATAGATGTATCAATTTTGTGCTGCCAGCAATCCTTTTTTTTTTTTTAAATTTCAAAGCAAAAATCATGCAAATCGCAAATTTCCTCATCAACATAAGAAACAGTAAGGCCACATAAATCCATACCACCCATTTGTTTTTCATTCACCTTAAGTACAGCCTTTTTTTTTTTGCATCCATTTTTTTAGTTATGATTCACAAAGCAAATGGGATCAACCTATTTTTTCATGAACACACTACTCAGCCGCTGCCAGACGGTCGTCTTTCCCAGTGAAAGCGGGCGGGCGTTGGTATCCAAAAAATCTTGGCGGAAGCAAAACAAAAAAAAAGAAAGCGCCGCCATGCAAGATCCCCACGGAATCACCATGGCCAGAAGAAACCATCCTCCGCATCCATGTTCAGGTCTAACCATCTCCAAAATAACCGCCCATTTAAGAACAGTTCCCCCGAATTGCCCTTCCCTTGCTTGGCGGGAGCGACGATCACCGTAGGAGATGCTCATGGAACTTCAACTGCGGCCAGTGGAACTTTCCTTATTCAAGACCCAGATCGATTTATTAATATAAATGCTGGACGGGAGCAATCCTCGACTTAGAAGATTCGCAAAGAAGTTTGGAGGCATTAAATAGTCGCCCTTGGAATCTTTCTACATCCAAGGCCCAAATGTAAAGGAAAAAAAATGCTAACAAAAAATGCATCATTTTACTTAACTATTAAATGCTAAAGAGAAAATTTCACATACAAATGACGGGACATGGGGAAAATATATGCCTTTGTTATTTTTTCTCTTTTCGTTTCTTCATAATATGATGGTTCACGTTCCCTAAAACTAATGCCACGATGATATACTCGTAGAACAGCAGGCAAAGTTAGCAGACATGGCTTCAGCTGAGGGTAAGCCTGAGCACAAGCACAAGAAAGAGCATAAAAATCTTCTGCTGAAAGCGGTCCAAAAAATTTCTGATTGGGGGGGGGGGGGNTTCGAGCCTTTATTCGGTAAGTAACATTCTTGAGTGGTTTTTTTTTATTTTTTTATAGCCAGTCCACGACATGGTGATCTCAGGCTTTTGCGCCCCTCCGTCAGGCCAGGGCGCCGGTGGCGGGGCTCGAACCCGCCATTAGAAGGGTCCCTGCAGATATTCCCGAGTGGAGAGACAAACTAAAACGCAAAAAGTACAGAAGGAGATGAAGGGAAGGTGTTTGTTTTGGATTTTTACAAAGGTTAGATATGCACATACTTATTCCTATGAGTCTCAAATCTTCAACTACACCAAACCACCCATTTGTTGCTATACTTGGGATTCACTCTCTATTGCTTATATAAAAAAGTTCATAGTATTATATTAAACTCTTGAAAATTGTTTTACAAATTCGTGTTTGACCTCAATGTCACAGTGAGTTAAAGATAGCAAATATGACAACTACATCAGAAAATTCTTATTATGAATGCATTAGGATTTGCCGTCATGGCATGCAACCTGTGGAAACTCAATGATTTACCATCAATTTAATATTGGGACAAATTTTAAAAAGGTATTTTATATGAATTTTATGATCTATTATAACACAGTGGTACTTGTTATCTAATTTTAAATTTATATTGATGCTATAAGGCACAAAGTTTTTGATGAATTGTTTTGAAAAAAAATGGCATACAGTTTCTCGTTTCAATGATAACTTTAAAAAAATTACTGGAAACGTTTTACACAAAACATAGCTACCTTGCTAGCTCACATTCAAATTATGCCAATTTAAATTATACTAAAAAATTTATAATACTCTTACCTCATCCCTTCACTAAAGTCTTTTAGTCCTTATTATTATTATTTTTTCTTCAAATAAATATATTGCTAAATTTTAATTCGAACTCTCACTCAAATCATGTGAGAACACATTAAAAAATAAATACCGTATAGCTCAGAACATTTACATTGATAGATACTATAAATATTCATATTCAGTGTACTTCTGTCAATAATTTAGTTGAATAAATTCAAAAGAACAAACTACTGGAAATTATAAATATTTAGGAAATACATGTACAACATTTGAATAACAACGAAAAAAAAGAAGCTAAAATCATAAAAAGAAATGATAAGATCTTTTTGAGGATGTTGCACTGTCATCTTTGTGCAGCAAAAGGAAAAAAGACAGTGTTCTAACCACTAAGCCACAAGGCTTCTACAAATAAACTTTATTAATTGAGGTAATTTATCCATAATTTTAAAATTTTTTTAAAAGATATATTACACCACAGAACTCACGTAGCAACCAGACATAACAAAAATAGTGACGTATGAAAATAAGAGTAAAGCATCTTCTGCTCTTCTTTTTGGATTCTTTTTTTTAAATAGCGAAAATTGAAGCATTACATATGACAAAACATTAAGGGGTTGCAACATGTATAGATTTACACATGCTACGCCAAAATCAAATTGTGTTTGAAGAAAAAAAATTCAAACTCACAGTCTAGATTCTATTGATTCGTTTTAAACTAAACAACTTACCCAGCCAGTTTCTATCCAAGTAGATGGCCACAAAGGAAGGAGGTATAGTAAAGTAATCCACAAATGAGAAAAGTTCAACCCAAAACCAAAGCTTATCATTGGCAGCTACAAACTGTGGAATGAAAAAATCAAAGACCTTTTTGTTTTAGTTTTTTTTTCTTTTGTTTGGCTTGGCATGATAGCTGCATATGATTGAGTAAGCTTTTCAATTCCACAAAATTAACCATTAATGTTATGAGATCTGCCAGACACTATACCAACCAAGAATAAATTGTAAGGCTTATGGCCAGTGCTCATTTCTTGGTCCATTGGTTTGGAATGATTACCCTTAACTTATCAGGGAATTTTCAGATTTGGAAAATTTAGAAACAATTAACGACTTTCTTGTTCTATTCCTAATTGTGTGCCTGGATTATCAATGCATAATAACAAAATATATACATGGCAAAGTGTAATAAATTAAATATATATTTATTTAAATCTATTTATTTTCAATTGTTAAGCATGCAGAGCACTTGATGAGTGAATATGCACTTTAAGTTCTATTCTTTTGTAATAAGAGATGATACGGTTTCCCCCAAACTGCCTGGATGCAAGTGGGCCATATTTCCTTTGTGAACATACTTTTCAAAATCATCCCCCTCCTGCGCGCTCACAGTCACTGCTACCGCAACCTTTCCTTTAAAAATTTTAAATAAAATTTAAATACTAAATCGTGATTGAGATGAACTAATCAATTTGATCCAGAAGTTCCGATTTTAAGCAGATGCCACTGTCATTGGCATTAAGAGATAGAAACCTTTTGTTTTTTAAAATAACACTTTTGGCTGGTATCATATTAAATTAGAAAGGTAAAGGGAACATAGTAATAAGCAGTTATGTATGACAGTTGTGTCTGTCAATGAGGGACAAAATGTTTGTAGGTATACTATGTGCTATTCAAATAAGTAGGTAGTAGTATTCTTTTGCTATGAATATTAATAATTTCCTTTACCACCATTGCATCCTCAAGATCCCTAATTTATTTTTATTTCTGGAAGTACCATATTTGTATACCTTTTTAAAATTCCAATGAAAGTATGCAAGTCAGTAGTAGCAGATGCTAATTTGAAAATATGACTTCAAGGAGATAAAATAATATTTCTAATCTACTGCTGACATTGTGGGCTCACTGGTTTGTATACTACTGAGCCTCTCCATTTTTAAATCTTGCTTGTCTACCAAAATTTATTTCAACTATTTATTTATGTTCAAAATATTCACTAAGGCTAAAAAGGAAATTTTGCTCCCCTTTGGAAAGGAATCTGAGGTGGGTGGAGAAGAAAAACCAAAATCAAGAGCCATGAGATTGAAAAAACAAAGCATGGAATGACAGCTGCAGCAACAAGATATTGCACGATTCACAAAAAACTCAAACATGAAAATATACAAGAAAATTTTATGAATGTGCTTCTTTCAGACCATATTCAGGGATATGCAGCACAGTGGAATAGATGTGTGCTTTTGGGACAACCCCATAATTTTCAGATTTTTATATTGGTCTATATATTTTTTTATCTACTTCAACCATTTTCTTTTTCAAAATAAAATATTTGTCTGGAGTCTGGGAATTGACAACACATTAGCTTTCCAGTCCTTTTGTTTTTATGAACCTTTAGGCATAAACTTAGATAAAGAACTATTTTAATTTCATCCTCTTAAAAAATTGTATTGGGGGGGTATGAGAAGCAGTTAACATGACTTTTGAGATTTGACCAGTTTCAAACACTGACATCTGAGTCTTGTTCATCAATTTTTTGTTCATCTGATGGATGAAAAACTGTCTTTATCAATGCAGATGAAAAAATATTTTTATAATTCGAGGGAAGGGGGGTGAAAGTCTTTTTTTATTTCCAATAAATTCAAAACTGTTAATTTCTACGACTTTTCAGAAATTTAAGGTATGATTTGATATAAATAATGAGAGACAATGTCATTGTTTAAGAAAATATTGATGGATGAAAGAACACATCTCAATAAAAAGTGGAACTGTTTTTTTAAAATCCAATCTCCTTTCTCATTTTCACATCGATTTTCATGAATTTAGATTATCCCGTTTTTTTCACAACACCTACAGTCCAACCTATCAGATACGGAATATTTTTTTCAAGTTTTCTACTACTAGAAAGACAGATTTTCCAGGGAAAAATGTTGCATAGTTTAAAAATAAAAACTAATAAACATATTGTACAACTCTTGAACATGATGAGCAAAGCTGTATGATTATCAAGTGTATAAAAAATCATAAATTGGAAAAGTGGCCAAGCACTGAAATTTGCACTCCACTAACCAAATGATGGCTTTACCACATAAAAAACATAATAAAGCAAGAAATTTTTTTACTTTAATTTAAAGTGAATTCATTGGTAAATGTTAAGAACCTATATATCACATAAAGTAATAAATAAAAACTCTCAATCTCACCACCTTGTGAATACAAAAACACTTACCCGAATAAAGAAATAAATCATGAAAAAAACATTAAAGGCCAAGTCAACTTGTTGGGTGGTGCTGGAAGACCAAGGAAGGCATGTCTCAACTTGTGTGTTTGATCTGTAAGAAAATTTTTTTTCAAGAGCACAGTCAAAGTAAACCACTACAGCTTAAAAATGAGAGTAATGTAAAACAAAGAGATGAATGCTGAACTGACAGATTTAACTTCAACCTAGAAAAAAAGGGGGCCATTTCATACTTATTCTCACGTTTTAATAACAAAACAAAAAAAACAAAAAAATTCATATGGCAAAGAACTTTCTCAGACTTTCTCTAGAAAAAGATCATCTAAATTTGAACCACTATCGATGTAGGCCAATATGCTTAATGGATAAACTTAAACTAACAGGTTTGCTTGTGCTATAGAATCTTTCTATTTTAAATTCCAAAAAAAAAAGTAAAATTGAATTATAACAAAACCGAGATAATTACTTACGAGGCATCAATGAAATAAATGATCAGGGATGCAATACTCAAAAGAAACACCAGCCCTACCTGTGGAAGCCCAGACATTCATTATTCAAAGAAAGCATCAACTCAAAAGTGTGTTGAGGTCATTAATTAGCTTCTTCCCAAACCATACGAAAAATCTTTTTCAAGAAAAACATTTGGACACTAAGGTTCTGTTTAGGTCAAATTGTCTTTTTAACTGCAAAATCCATAAGTTTTAGCGCAGTTAAAAGAAAACAGAAAAAATCCAAAATAAATGTGAATTTATTGACCCTTGTCTAATGTTGGATTCTGCGATAGGCAGATGATTTTGACTTAAACATGTAACCTTAGTTATATTATTTACTCTGAAATATTTGATCGTTGACTCTCAAGACAGCAAGCTAGAGCATCGCTTGCCACAAAACTAGGAATGGATTTCTGGGGTGTTATGCCGAACTTTGCCTCTACAACTTTAATCAATTTCGAACTGCCAAGGATTCTTTGAATAGCATGATTTGAGATCTTCAATTTTGTTGTGTAAACAGAAGTAAGAATCAGCTCCACACAGAAGAAGCCTGGAAAGAGCCTCTAGATTGATTTTAAAGAAATCTGTTGAAATTCATTTTTAAAAAAATTGTTAGAGTCTGAGCTTTGAACCAAAAACAAGCACGCACATATAGTGTCTACATATATATCTGAACACATCCCCACCCACTCTCATCCTTCCTTTTTACAAATAAAAAGCTACCATCCAAGGTAACTGTGAGCAATATTTGGGTTACCATGGCTATTCAAAACTAGTCAGTTCAGGAAGTTTACTAATCATGTTTGAGTCATCGTTCCAATTTCGATAGCTATCCATCTTAAAAGAGGTGGGTTTTTTTTTGGTTTAATGTTAATTGCTAGGTTTACAGGAAAGTTTTCATCAAAGACAAGATCTCGTAAATTTTTAAAGTACTGCTTGCTATTAATACTATAGCCCATCCAATCAAAGGGAATTGACATTTTTCCCGTCTTTCACTTCATATTTTAAACATGTTTTTGAAATAGAATGAAACTAACCAAGATCCGTCCTGTTGTTGTCTGGCCTGAGATCAGCTCTCCTGCCCAGTCTTTAGCTTCAGTCATCCATCCTATTTCTGGATCTGAAGACTTCACAAAATTTTTCTGATCCAAGCTTGTGCTTTTGGATGTTGAAGGAGTGGAAACTTTCATGCATCTTTTTTTGCGACAACATAGCCATATGATCATCCGATAGATGAGTATGAAAAAGAATCCAATACCAAAAGTAACCAGGCTGGATGCAAGGAAAGAGTACCATTCCCTGTCACCTTTGTCACAGCTTGTTCCAGATGCTGTGGGTGTAGTATCCGCCATGACTGAAGGTGTTGCGTTAAGTTTCCTTTTGATGCTTTTGTCAATCACATTTTTAAAGAGTAAATTGTGTCTCAATACTGGAGCATAGCTATGAAACCTTCATGCTCACTTTCTTGTGAATGCAGTATGAGGAATACAATGATGCATGATGTACCAGTCCAATAGCAAGAAACTTAAAATAATTTCAAGAAAAATCCAGACACTTTTTTTTAATTATTAGGCGTTCATATGAACAAAATGAAAAGATTGCTTTCAACAAATTATGAACAAGTATGCTTTACTTCTACAGTAATGCAGCTAACACATGTGTAGAAGACCTTTATTTTTTTAAAATCAGATTAGAACTGAGACAAAAATATTTTCAAAAAGGAGAACATGGCTCATTATACACTAAAGACACTTTTGAGGATGTGATAAAACATTGTTCATGATTTTGTCTGACCACTGTTAGATACATCTGAGGATTACAACGTGCCAAGCAATTCTTCTTCAGGTACCTTGTCAAAACAGATATTGGCGATCGTGTTCCTCCACTCAAACTTGTTCTCAGTTAACCTCATAAAGTTGTATTGCTACCCTTACCTATTGCACATGACTTAAGACTTTCACATAAAAGTTATTCTCCTAGCAAAACCATTCTAAACTTTAAAAGCATTTGCCCTATCTCCAATGCCTTAATTTGGTGACGCTAACTTATCGATTTATTTTAAGGATGGATATTTTCACAGCTGTTTCGTTTGCCTAAGATAGCAAACTTTGTCTTATTATAGCATCACATTCACAACAAAATCTTTGCCATCTATCACAACAAACAGTTCTGGGCCAGGTATTTTCATTCTGATTGGCCCGACCAAATAAAATTTATGACAAAGCAACCCAGAATCAAGTTTTCAATGATAAAATTGCTTATTTCTTGATTTTTATAAAAAATATTCAAGTCCTTTCATCATGAACAGCAGAGACTCGACCTTTTGTCAATGCCTCATTTATTTTTTGATAAATTTAATCCTGGAGAACCATTATTTCTAAGCCACTTATACAGCCTAAAAATAATGAATTAACACATATCATTGATATTATTTGATCTCTTCAAAGAAATTTCAACCATTTAAACATGTGTCTTTGAATTCAGTATGTGTATAAAACTATTAATAAAAAAGGTCATTTCATTTGAAATTCTCTGCTACTGTCAGATCCTCTTTATTGCAATAGCTTTTTAATAGTTACATCTAGAGGCACATCTACTAAGTAAAAAATTTCACCTAGCCTAAACTGGTGTTGAAAGCCTTGACTTATTTTTATGGGGAGGATTTCTGGGAAACTTTTATCAGGCCCTAACATAATCTTTACATTGACATAGCTTACTTTTACTATAAAGTCCCTAATAACAGTGCAGGCTGAAGTAATAGTGCAGAATGGACATTTTTGTGAAAATCAATAAGAGTGCAAAGTTACGATCATAAATTTCCACCCTGCTCTCTTTCCCCATCTTCTGAATTAAATAATTACAGAGTACTCACTTTAACAAATTACCCACTGCTTGCGGTCAAATCAGTCTGTTGGTCTACACTAAAAATAATTTTATTGATGAATCAACAGTACTCTTATTTTAATAAGCGTGTGGGTGCGAAAATATTGTGGAAAGAAATAAGCATACAGGTATACTTATTTAATAATTAGGGACTTTATAGTACTACACTTTATCCTACTTAGATATGATCTAGCAATTATTTTGAGTGCCTGCAAGTCTAATATTTCCAACATATTCAAATAAAATTTATAACTGCTGTGGTTTCTTCATGAAATGTCAGCCATCTTTTATTTACAGAGTATTAGTGTTGATCTAATCACAGTAGTCTGGATACTTAAGGCTCAGCCTAAGTTTAAACAAAAGGTCATTCTAACAAAAGCTTTTATTTTGTCAAATAACAGTTTCAAAGAAGATACAATAACATGTTTGATTTATGCCTTGCATATATTCAATTTTTTTTGCAACAACAAAAAAATACAAAAAATCACAGATGAAGAAATGTTCTGCTAATGGCATTCATTTCTGGATTAACAGCCTAGTCTTACATTAAAATAAAATACTGATGTTTTTATGGAGTCAAGCAATAAATGAGGGTTTTATCCCCACTCCCTGCACCATCGGTTGAAAAAATATTTGCATCATAATGTATAATGCATACTCTTCCACTCTTCCAGCCTCAAATTTACAAAACAAAACAAAAGAAAAACCCTTCCAAATAACAGTAAGTAATAATGGCGGACATGTAGGAAACAAAAGTACAAAGTGAAAGAAATTATTTTTTTTTATTTTAGAGGTGGCTCCCATGTAAGGAAATCCTTCTGATATGAGCATTCTTCGCACCTCACACAAAAGTTCTCAGATATGGTCCTCAGTCACTGAGTAAGTACACTTTACAGCCTTCTGTCGTACAAAATCCATAACAATTAACACATGAATGATCAGACTATTTTGATAGGTCTAATTACTTTTACGTGAATATCATGTGAATTTAAAAACCTAATAGCAGTGTTATTATTAGCCTATAGGGTACATTTTTACTTTGACACTCAAGTGACTCATCGATCAATTGTTCATAATTTATGGACTGATGTTTTTCTGGCACTTTTTAGATTACAGTGACTCGATATAAGTGATTTGGTCAACAACCTAAGCTTCATTTCGTTAATAGTTCAAGTTGATGGGTGTCAAAATAAAATTTAGCTGCCTATTAATTATAGTTCTACAATTGAAGATCTGTAAATTCAGATTTCTTGGGCCTAGAATTTGTGTTGAGAAAAAGATCTAGATTTGATCCACAGTAGACTTAGATCTAGATCTAGATGTAGGTCTATTGTAAACTATTAGTCCAGATCAAGATCTAAATTTTGATCATTAACCTAGATTATCTTACTAGATTAGAAATCTTGACTAGAGTCTAGATCTTAAGAATGATTCTTAATCTTAGGTTATAAACGCCTAAGCCCTAGATATCAATCTCAATTTTATTCTATCTTGTCTTGGCACTTGGAACAGCCCTGAAACTACATTTATTACGGTAATCCTTATCATCTGCTGTCCCTATATAAAACACGTGTTAGTGTGAAAATGAAACAATTTCTTGAGATCTCTCGCGTTTTATTTCTAAATCAGACCTTATCAAGTCAACTAAAACCACTTCATTTTGTTAGTATTACCGGCAGGCCTAAACAAACACAATGGAACTCGTAGGGCCCACAGATGCTAAGGATTACCTTCATAACTAACCTAGATTCTAGACTAATGATTTACTTGCAGATCTAAGATCTACATCTAAAAATCTTGATTCTCTGGATCTCAACTTTTAGATTAGAAGAGACGGAGACAAACATCTAGATTTTTCTAGATTAGATTAGAATTATAGATTGATCTAAATCTTATTTTATAAATTTATTATATATAAATTTTGGACTCCATAAAGTTAGACTTGAATGCAGATCTGTCTCACTCTTGGTCTACATTTACAAGAATTTAAAAACAAATAAAAACAGTAAACTGCTCACAGGCATCTGGAATGGAACGAGCAGCCGACCACACATAAGGACTGAAACTACAGACCTTCCTCGCCCACTACAAAACCTCGTTTGGGCAAGCAGTGAGCAATGAAAACAACACAGTGAACGGGCTTCCGCTCACTCCGTCTTAGCACAACCAATCGATAGCATTTTCAGTGGGTTTCCATGGAAATAAAAGAAAACCCGAGCAGGATCAGACTACAGCAGACTCATTCAACTCAGACTTGTTTTTTTTTCCTACTAGATCTAGCTAGATATTGAGCTAGCTTGAGATACAGTCTTCCCTGCATCACTAGCTACCATTGTTTCGGTCTAAAAATCGAAATGAATGCAAGTTGACTGTTAAGCAAGGTTTAAAAGTTTGTGCCAAAAATCAACCAAAAACTAATTAAGTTCGTGTTTGACCCCTTTCTGAGAAAAACTGTCACAACTTGTGGGACTTTTTAATAGTAGATTGAGTGAGGAAGTTCTGTATGATAAGATGTAAATAACTGTTGATTGTGTTATGCTTCACTCAGAATGTAATTTGTACAAAGATAATGATCATGAATTTGAGTCAGGCTAAAATTTTAATTGATTAAGTCCAAAATTTATTAGGTATGCTTTTCCTCTCGAAGAAAAATGAAAAGGTGACCAATGAAAGCGGCGCAAAATTAAATTTTGCAAAAGGACTAGTGCGCGCCTTGCGCACCCTCTAAATCATGTAGGCCCCTAGCCTAAACAGGAAAAAAAAAAAAGGCCCAGGGCCTCGTTTCCACAATATAGGATAAGATAGGCGGGGTGGAGAAAATTTTTTTCTTCCATTTTGCGACAAGAAGATTGCCGGAACCTGGTTTAGATTTTACGACTAAAATTTAAAAGGAGGTGATCAATTTTCGCCAAAACTGTGAGGCACAAGAACAATAATTATATTGATCATAAAATGATAAGCCAATATATGTATTACAGATGTATTATATAACGTATTTTGATCTGCTTGTATTCTTTATACATGTATAACTGCTTTGTTTTAATTGTATAAGAGGGTCCTATGTTAACAATCAGTTTCCTCTCGCAAATTGAAAAAAAATTCTCTATTTTAGTCTTTTTTTCATGGCGGTAACAATTGATCACTGTCGTGTGGCTAATGGCTTCTTTATGATTTCTCGGCACCGGTAGCCTTCTTTGTTGTAGCGTGATATTCTTTAATGTGCATCGTCGAGCAGAATGTCTTGTCAGAAAGAAAAAAAAACTTTGACAGCTCAGTATCGTTATATTCTTTATGTAACACACGTGAAAAAGAATACTATGCAATCAATCATGTGCCTTGCTTCAAAGCGCGTTGGTTATAATTTCTCTCGAAGTTCACGATTTTTTTTTTTT
>BLXT01005762.1:1560872-1582481 GCA_019648995.1 Plakobranchus ocellatus
AGTGATTCAGACAGTAGCTCAGACGAGGAAGAAAAGAAGAAAACCTCAACACCAGCAGCTAAAACTCCTCCAGTTGCTCCAAAAAAGGTGGCAAACAAAGCAGAGAGCTCAAGTGATTCAGATACTAGCTCGGACGAGGAAGATAAGAAGAAAACGCCAACACCAGCAGTTAAAATTCCTCCAGTCGTTTCAAACAAGGTGGCCAAGAAGGCTGAGAGCTCAAGTGATTCAGACAGTAGCTCAGATGAGGAAGAAAAGAAGAAAACCTCAACACCAGCAGCTAAAACTCCTCCAGTTGCTCCAAACAAAATAGCCAAGAAGGCTGAGAGCTCAAGTGATTCAGATAGTAGCTCAGACGAGGAAGATATGAAGAAAACCTCAAAACCAGCAGCTAAAACTCCTCCAGTTGCTCCAAACAAGGTGGCCAAGAAGGCTGAAAGCTCAAGTGATTCAGATAGTAGCTCAGATGAGGAAGATAAGAAGAAAACCTCAGCACCAACAGTCAAAACCCCTCCAGTTGCTCCAAACAAAATAGCCAAGAAGGCTGAGAGCTCAAGTGATTCAGATAGTAGCTCAGACGAGGAAGATATGAAGAAAACCTCAAAACCAGCAGCTAAAACTCCTCCAGTTGCTCCAAACAAGGTGGCCAAGAAGGCTGAGAGCTCAAGTGATTCAGATAGTAGCTCAGACGAAGAAGATAAGAAGAAAACCTCAACACCAGCAGCTAAAACTCCGCCAGTTGCTTCAAACAAGGTGGCCAAGAAGGCTGAGAGCTCAAGTGATTCAGATAGTAGCTCAGACGAAGATAACAAGAAAACCTCAACACCAGCTGCTAAAACCCCTCCAGTTGCTCCGAAAAAAGTAGGAAAAACAGAGAGCTCAAGTGATTCAGACAGTAGCTTGCAGAAGACAAATCCAACACTGATAGTCAAAACCCCTTTAGTAGCAACAAAAAAGTTGGCTAAGAAAGCTGAGAGCTCCTCTGATTCAGACAGCAGCTCTGAAAATGAGGAGGTGGCACAAAGTCCAAAAACGGCAGTTGGAAACATTCCCATGAATGGAGTAAAAGGTTCAAAGCTTAAAGCAAGGAGGTCCAGCGAATCAGAAAACAGCAAGAAACTGGAGATTTCTAATGGGCACACCCCTCAAGGAAAAGAAAAAATATTAGCAACACCAAAAAACTCTATGACTCCTTCAGGTGATGCTCCATCGACAGGCAAACAAAAGGTTGGTGGGAAAAGTTCATTATATTGAAAAAATAAAAAAAATTAAATACTGTCCTTTCAGGATTTTTTTTTCTCTCTTTCCTCAACCCCAATTGAATTTTGTATTTTATTTTTACTACAAATTTCTTCAATTTAGGCAGATGATAGCTTTTAACAGCCAGTAGGTACCAAAACTGCAAAAGTAATATCAACCCAAGATTTTGTTCTCCTTACCTCTTCAATACATTTGGTGCTCTTTAAACTGAATTACCGTTAACTCAATTTTGGTTTATCTGATTTTCCTTGTGGAGGAAAATTTTGTATTTGCTTTGGATTATGAGAATCTGACTTAATCTAGATGTTTTTCAAGGGGATAATTGCACCAGTCTTTATCATTTGGCAACAAAATTCTAATAAATATTTCATTCTTTTTTTTACATGCAATTGAGTTTTGTAATTTTGAGTCATCATCATCATCAAGTGCCCTGCTTTGTAGCGTTGGCGACCATGTCCTTCCACACATCTCGATCCATCGTTGCCGTCAGTGCTTGTGTCACCCTTCCTGCGTTAAGCCACTTTGTCAGTCCGTCCAACATCTTCTCACGTTGTCTACCTCTGCTCCTTTTTCCTTTGAGTAGCTTTCATATTTAAATGACTCTTTTGGATAGGAAACAATCCCTTCGTTAAAAAGTCGCCCCAGACAATTGAAGTGAGCATGAGACTGTGTGATTGAGGACCTTCATTGACACTGATATCATACGCAAGTCAATAATCCTAGGAAAAATATCTTTAAAGTGGATTTTCTGAATTTTTTGCTGTTTCCAACTAGTTCAGATTAAGCAGCCTTACTGTAAAGGACAATACCTTTTTTGTTTATGTAAAGTGTCGATTTCTAGCTCCATTTTCAGCTTCATTGCATACTCATCAAGATCAAATGGTGAACCTAAACTTTGCTTTGAGGTCTTGGCAAGAAGAAAAAAAATATAAAACGTAGAATAGTATAGTCTTTTTATCGACAATATCAGTGCCCTACATAGAGTATAAGCCATTTTGGGTCCTGTTAATTGGGACATGAAGGAAAAAAAACTAACATTTTAAAAAATTCTTAAGCATGCCTGTTTCCATTTGATTGATTTATATTTTTGAAAAATTCTATTTGCACATTTCTATACCATTAACTTCTCTACAACTGAGATTCAGGAGTACAATGATATTAAAATTTCTATTTAGGCATGTATTTGGCATATTCCAGTATAGTAGTGTGATGATCTTAAGCTGACTCTCGACTTAGGTTTTAGGGGTTTAGCTTGATCTAATTCCAGTAGGTGAATGCATGAAGGGAGATTTTTAAAGGGTTTATATGTTACTGCTATTATGCTATCCGTATTAGCAGATCAATGAACAGGGTACTTAAAAAATGACGATAGTTCTTGTTTTAGGGTCTTTGGCATCGTTACAGGAAAAAGGAGGGTGGGGGAGGGGTGGAGTTGATTTTTCGTTCATTGTTTTAGATAGGTGCTTTTAATGTTTACCAGTAAATTAGCCAAAGTCAAATTAGTGGATACGTTTTTTTAAAAAATGAGGTACAATCTGTACATTATCTGTCGCATCTTGAATTTCAATGAGCCTTTTAATGCAATTTTCCAAATCATTTTTCCTACAGTTAAAGTTCAAATTATTAGAAATTTAAATGAGATGCATTTTCTAAAAAAATGAGTTTTTTTTTTGTGTCTTGAGCATTTTTTAATGTAAAGAATCTTTGGCCTTAGTTGTGGTTGAAATGTCAATTTTCTTTAAAAGTAAAAATAAGATGTGATATGAAAGAAAACTTTTTATTGAAAGAGAGACTATGTGTGTGTTAGTTTTCACTAATTTCATGGCAAGTCAGTATGCTCTCCTTTTTTTCCTCTAATATTTTGGAGTCTTCAGACATCAAAAATCTTTTCAGCCACCAAGTGGTATGGTGTCCTTTGCAAACAGTTGAAGTCAAGAGACAAGGTATAAATTAATTATATGCTTACAGTATCATTGCGATAGACCCTCTCTTTCGCTTTCTTCTCACTAAAATGTTTTTGTAACTTGCAGAGGACACCTAATGAACCTTTCAGACGAGTGAAGTCAGAGGAAATGTATGTTGATCCAAAATTTCAAGATAATTCTTTTGAAGGAAAGGTATGTTCTGAAATTGTCGTGAGATCATGCTTACTCTTAAATGACAATGTTATCACATAAAAGTTTCTGTCGTGCAAAGCAGGTCACACAAGTAAAACCATACCTTAATATATGGAACTGGACACTTCCAACTAAGCAAAAATCATTGATATCATAGTCAGGTTTAAATTATAACAAAAAAATGATCACAAATGTATTATAATTATACAGAGATCAAATTATTATACAAGACAAATGTTCTTAATAGATTTGGCCAATGTAAAACTTACAGAATCTTTTATAATAGGGTGATGGTAACTGTCAGGATAAATCGATGATTTCTCAGGCTCATAATGACTAAATGAAATATCTTGATATAAGCTCATCAAAGTTGAGGAAACAATAGTAGTTCAGATTAGTATTAATACATATCCGATGCGTTAGAACAGGGGGGATTTACGAATTCCAGTATGACTGACAGGGTTACAGGAATGACGACTGACAACCCACAATAGCTTCACAGTGGTTCTCTAGTAATAGCAACTGTCTAACAGCAATACTAATGGCAATGGCTGAGGCAACAGCTACAACAGCAATGACGATGATGGCAACTGAAAATAAAATATTAGGTGCATTGCATTTACAAAGTAGCTCCTTAGTCTCGACAGCATACTTACCCTTCACAGATTTACCAACCTGTAAATAATTGCCTATTTGAGTATGCATATTTTGAAAAAAATACGCAAATGCGGCAAAAATTTTTAATATGCATTTTCCTCAAACGTAATAAGCAAAACCAATGGAGGCCGTGATTTGCCGAGCAGGGCCTTGTTTACTGCGTATCTAGGTTAGCTATTTTTTTTGTGGTGATGACTCGGCTAGATTGATTCTTTCTTTGTTCAAAAAAAGGAGTGATGAGTTTGATTTCTACCATAAGTATGACTACTACGTCAATGGTCAGTGCGCTCATGCCAGGGGCCAGGCCAGGCTAACAAAGTGCTTTGTTTTACTTCAGTTCACGTTAAGCCTTGTACTAGATCAGTCTAGACCTCAAATGTGTCCCTTTCTGATGTGTGTGTAGCTAATCTAAACTCAGCTACTTTGATAGGAAGGTTTATTTACTTTAAAATTCAGAGATGTGATAAATGGTCAGTTTTGAAATAAGCATTTTTGATTAGAATAAGCAAGATAGGTCTTTTCTGGCCATCGTAATACGCAAAACAATTGCAAGGGATGGCAAGTTTGCCTTCATAAATCAATTGGCATCATCTAGTTTCACTATTTATCTCATGGTGCGCTACTCTGCTTATATTTATTGTGAGTGAACTTCAGCTTAGTGTTTAATCCTTAATATATATATACCATTACTTGAATCATGAAATTGAGAGCTTGACTGACTCTGGTAAAAAATTACATTTTTTGTCGACGTAACTGATACTCTAACTGAAATCTGACACATGCACTTGAGAATTAGCATTGCCGTATAAACTCATCTAGGATTGAGGTGTTTAAGATGAGTTTAAGATGCATAACAAAGTGATCTAACCCTTCTATGCCAAAACTGCTCTCCTTCTGCCCTACATGAACTTATGGCAACCTTTTCTACGAGTTCAAGATGCATAACACAGTGATCTAATATCTTTACGCCGGGACCGTTCTCCTTCCATTTGGACTTCTGCATATTTCTCACATCCACCACCTCATCTAGATAAATTTCAGGGGCAAAAATACTACGTATACTCTAACTGCTAGGCAGTTTCTTTGGAAACAAACATATTGCCTAAAAAAACTATTTTTGAAAATGCCCCAGTAGACTTTGTTAAACACCATAGATGCTTAATGATTGTTTGTTTTTTTTTTTCCGAAAAAAAATATATAAACACCAAATAAGAGGTGCTTTTAACCTGGGAAATCTTTTCAAAAAGTAAGGCAAAATTAAATAATTCTTCAGTGTCTAAACAGTGGACTTTTTGTATGTTCATTTACACTATAAATGTATAATGGCACATGATTTACAGTGTGTAAAATAATACTTGCATGCTTAAGATAAACATTTATAAAGTGTCTAATTGGTCTTTATTTTTTTCTTCACCATTGTCAATATGGTTCTAGTTAATGTAAACACCTAGAACTCTATCACTGCTTAAGAAAGATTTTTCTGTGCATGTGGGTTAGAGAAAAAATTGGTCATTTTACCTTAAGCGTAACTGAAAAAAAAAATTGAGATTGTATAAGATTTTTCACGCACACATGATTGCTGTCACCTCTGCCTTCCCTTTAAATCGTTAAAATAAGCTTTGTCGTAAATATATTTTGATGAGTTGGATATTCCTAAAAATTTGGTTTAGTTGTGTCTAATTAAAAAATTTCTTTTTTAATTTAATGCTTTGAAAAATTTTTTTTTTTGTGTTTTTTTTTGTGTGAATTATAACTTAATGTATGTTTTTACTAAAAGTAATTAAATGAATAATACATTAAGCAGCATTTAGGAAATATACTTTCAAGATTTAAATTCCTTTTTCCTGCTTGATGTTACAAATTGACTAATTGTAAAAAGTAAAGTAATGTAGGTCCCACGCTTAGTCCACGCATCGGGGGACCAGGAGTAGGGTCCTGATTGTTGCATTATGAGGTAGTTTGCCATTGCTTGGTCTTAAGAAATACTCCAATTGTAATCCCCTTTTACATGATGATTCCCTTCTAATTCTTATGTGTATTTTGACAGACAGAGACTTCATATATTTTATTAAAACAAATAGGTCAACTTAAAAGACAGTAATCAATAAAATATGACTATTGACAAAGCACATGATTTTTAGATTGCTATGGTGCATCTTATTTAATCAATTTATTCATAAAGATAAAAAAGAATGTAAGTATGATGCATTCTCTGGATTAATGATTTCACAATTTACAATGCCAGTTTTTCATATTGAAAAAAAAATGTCGCATTTTAACCTCCTGGTTTATCTTCAGGTGATTGAATGCAGATTCATTACTCCATAAATGAGGTATATGCATTGAATACTCTTCATCCTCAAAATTCAATGGAGCAAAATAAAACCCCTATTTCGTTTGATTACAAGTCAACCTGTTCAAAAATATTTTCATTGTATAACGATCTTCAAGACCATCAATCCAATCTTTACCAGCCTATACCACATAGCCCATACTCCAGGTCTAATGCTTACACCAACCACAGACCACAACGGTTATTAGACAAAAGATGCAAGGCATTAAATTACATTAAAACCATAACTTTGGAGCTCCTTGAAAATTGCAGTTTTTAATTTATAAAGCAAGTTCTTTAAGAAATCTCAATTTCTTTTAAACTCTTAAGATTTTGAAGTGTACAAACATCAAGAACGGATAAGTTGATGTAATGAGAAGTGGGGGCAGATCGAAAAGAACATTGCCTCATCACTCAAAGAATTTCAAATAATTGAATCTAATGCCTGTTGGTTTTTAGCTTGTTTTATTAAACCTGTTTGTGCGAACATGCTTTGCTGCATTGCTAGGGCAGTTGCTTTTTTTTGTAGAATCTCAGCCAAAGAAATGCTTCATTTTTAATATTAACCCAAGAACTTTTTCTTATTGTGAAAAAGGTCTAAAGGTTAAAGAGCAACTCATGTCTCAGTGTTAATGTAAATGCAAATGCCTGATCATCATTCTATCAACATATCGCAACAAAGGCAAGAGCCAGCATTCACAGGCAAGCAAGCAAAGGAAATGCCTTATTCAGTCATTGCCGCACATTATTATTATTTATTTTGTTCTGAACTTGAATAATGAAGCTAGCCACTTTGAACTGTTACTAGTGTCAGATTTATATATGAAAAACTCAGACCAAAAAGTAAAAGACAAACCATTTTAACACTGATGGCATCGGTTCATTTGTTAATGTTGATTGCTTATTCATTATTAAGTGGTTTTTTTTGTATAATTTATGATCAGATTTCAGAGTTATAAAATTGTTGCAAATCTAGCTTAGTACGACCCCGTGTAAATTACTATAGGCTTCAGATTTTTTACACAGTTGTCTTAGGAAAGAAAAGATGAGCTTATTTTTTGACAAGCTTACCTAGTGTTTACGTCGAGAAATGCATCTTAGTAGTAGCTCAGTGCCTTGAAACTGGGTGATAATTAGTACAGCAACAAGGCAATAGTATAGAATTTTTTTTACGCCAGGGGGTGGGGAGGGTCGGGCAATTTTAGTAGGAACATAGTGTATGATGGAGGTTATTGATTTGGAGCGAGTTAAAAAAAATGGTTAGTGATGGATCTTGATCTCATCAACTCTGATCACTCATGCTGACAAATTTAATTCTCAAACTTAGTTAATGTCTCCTTAGTCTCTTGCAGCTGTTCCATTGTAGATGCGTTGCCTTCAGCTCTAAGCAAAGTGAAGTTCTATTTTTCTGTTTGAAATTCTTTATCGTTAAAGAGATGGGTGTAAAAAGAAAATTTAGTTAGCTGTCACAAGGGTTACTTCAACACTGGCTTATCAGTTTGGTTTTAACAATAAAACAGTTGAAAGGGGTATGTTTCTAGAAAATAGGATTGACTCAAACGTCGATGTCTTAAGCCAAGTTTACTATAGATCAAATGGGATGTACTCTACCAAGGGCTACAAAAAATATGAAATTGATCACAGACAGATTTTAAAATTCTTAGTCATATTCCTAACTTGTTTACAAAAAGATATATGCACTCATCATCACAAACTTCTGTAGACCAACAGAGTAGCTATGTTTGATGGAAATTGAGAAAGAGACTGCCTCGAATTGTATTATTTTAAACACATAGAATAATTACTTCTCACCATGCATACAACCACCTCATGCCCATCCATAATTTTATCCACAAACACAGACTAACCTAATACCTAACTCCATACAACTTAAATAACAAACAACAAAAAATAACTGCATTTAGTACGATAACAATGTGGTGTTTATAATTAATTTTTTGTCTTTTGCTTAACCTGTCCACAGAGTGGTGCAAAGGGATCTTGGGGTGAAAAAGCCAGCAAAGATCTTATAGTGACCAGAGGCAAGGGTTTTCGACATGAAAAAACTAAGAAGAAACGGGGCAGTTACAGAGGAGGGACGATTGACACAGGAATCCATTCTATCAAATTTGATGACAGTGATTGAGAGAAAAACTTATTGTAGTTAACAATTCTTAGTTACTTCAATGGTGATATTGGTGATCTTCTCATACCAGATCGTCAAATAATACCTCGAGTTTTTACATGAAATTTAAGCGAAGAAAGAAGGGCAACAGTTCATTACCACAATTTTCATTTTATTCTTCTTCTTCAAGTCATAATTTTGATCATTCACTGACAGGTTGTAAAATATGTTGCCACTTAATCAAATAGAAAAAGATTCATTTTTTTTTGTCTATATGTTTATTTGGTAAATCATATTTTACTTGTCCTTTATATCCCAGTGAGGCAATATGTTTATCATGCTACCATTCTACCATTCATCCTTGTTTTAACGCTGCTTATAGACACAATGGATTTTAGACGAGTGAAACAGCTTATTTCAGCAAGGAAAATGGTAGAGGAGAGGACCTGAAAAGCCCAAGGGGACGTTCAAATATAATCTTACACGTTGGAAAGGGGGGGGGTCCTTGGACTTATGTAATATTACACTTTTGTGTGGGAAAAAAATACAAAGGAAAAAACTGTCAACATAAAAAATAACACAAAAGGGGAGAGGTAACTATTTACAACATAATATCAATAAATGAATCAGTCCAACAGTATTATACCCCCAAAATTATATTAGAACGTAGCTGCTCCATTTTTTGCCAGTTTGGATGATTTACTTATTTACTGTCTACATGTAGAATTGCATAATATGTACATAGGTGCATAGAGCAGTGATTCTACTATGGATTTTCACAATATATAAATGTCAAATTATCATTATTATTGTTATTATTATTATTATTTTTTTTTTAAATATTTTTTTTTTATTATTACATGTATTATTATTATTGTTTTTATTGTTGTTGTTGTTTTGTCATGAGAGGTCCACAAAAGCACTTTGACCGTCACATGGATAAAAGAAATAAGTTCAACTTCAGCAATTCATATACTGCTCTCTTATAATCCACAAATAACTCGATTGTTGAATGTTCATCATGTCACAAAGTAGTATGCCTAAAATATGGTTTAAGACTGCGACAGTAAGTCATTGCTTTGGAAATTTATTAAAATTCTTTCGTCATCTGGATATTTACCAATTTGCATACTCAATGATTGCTGAGAGCTCCAGGATCAAACAAAATCTATCCCCCGGTTACCGATTATTGACAGTTGTTTAAAAAAGCAACTAGTAAGTGCCAGGATGTCCTCTATTCCTTGTGAGTCTTAATAAAGAGTCTGTGGTTCAAATCCTAATGAAAGCCAGTTGCAGGGTATTTTCTTTCACAACCACTGTCGCAGGAATACATGTTTTAAAGAAAAATAAATAATAGCGGTTTTGTAGCAACAGTATACATTCTATACTCCTTCAAACTTTCAACTTCTCTCGGCTGCTTTCTAATTCTGCAACTCAAGAAGAATGTACACTTAGCATATATGTACGCTAAAGCCTTGTGTAGGAGGTAAGTTTATGTTAGCAGAGGCCTAGCCTAACAGGCCAGAACAACCACTATGCGTGTATGCAAAATTTCAATTTTTTCATGGTCATTAAACATTTTGTAAAAGACAATTCTTAAACTCAAGTTAATGCTTAAGAAGTTAACACCCCATTGACGATTCTTGTTGTTGTTGTTGTTGTTATTATTGTGGTTATATAGGGTACAACGAATGTAAGAAAGGTGTAAGTCCCCAAAAAAGTGTAAGATTATATTTGAACAGCCCCCAAGGAGATGTAAATAAAACGCTTTTCTGATTACTTAATAAAATACTGTTATACCAAATTCAAGAAGGATTTTAAGGTTTTCGAACGTATCAGGGAAACTTGAAAAATATAAATATATCATTGTAGGAATAAAAACTGGCAAGCCCATACTTGTAATTAAAAATTCTGACGATTGTGTTTTCCATGTTTTTCTTCTCATCAAGTGTTCAAAATTTTAAGGGAATTTTTCCATCTTCATGATGCCTTGATCTTTTAATGTCCTCTTATCTATTTCTTAACTCCAATAATGCGGTGGTTAGTGAACTTACCATTAGATATGGAGGGATAACCTTAAAATCTATTCGTGTAATACTTTAGAATTCTGGTATATTGAGACATGGGAGGTTTTTTTGATAGATGCCATGATAGCAGAATTCACATTACACCAGATACAAAGCTTGTTGTGTCAAAAAAAAAATGATGGAAGGTTGAACAAGAGTATAATAGAGTATAATATGCAATACATAATATCAAGATCATATTGGTTTAATACCTAACTTATCTTCCTTTTCCCTTGCCACTACTTAGTTTTACTTTTACTGTTTTGCTTTTTTTTTTTCCTTTTGTCACCATTTCATGACATGCAATTTTATACAATCTTTTCAATGTAAGCAAAAAGTAATGTAATTCATGCAAATAAATCTGTTTTTTGCCAATTTCTCAGAAGGGGAAGCTGTCTCAACCCCTCAATATTTGCACTTCTTGTGCATATTGCATAACAGAGTTCATTATAAGACTTGCCAAGAGATCTACCAGTTTTATTCAGCTCATATTTTTGGAACAAGTGAAGATTTTGATAAAGAAAAAGCTAAAACAAAAGATTGGCCTTTTTTGAAAGTTTTGAATGATCTAAATTTTGAGTGGACATTAAATTTCTTTACCAATCACTAATCCCTCTCTCTTACTGTCTTCCCATCTTAAATTGTTTTCCTTCTCCTCCTGTTCTTCCTCATCCTTACATTTGATGCATGATTCTTGTTTATTGATTGTTAGTCAGTTATTCAAGCTATGATGATTCCAGGCAGCTTTCACAGTTTATAACAGCTTTGTTATAACAGTATTCAATTTACAAGTAAATATAAATGAAAATACTTTAAGATTGAAAAAGATTTAATGATTGGTAGCCTTTTCAAAATCTGGAACTTTACACAAATGGACTCCTCTGCATCTTATTTTTATCATCTGATTTAGATATCTCTGATCTTTTAAATTATTTACATCATAAAACATTTTCTACATTGTTGCTATGGTCCACAGCCTTGCTCGCTTGATTGAAAAAAAACATTTAAAGTGTATATAATAGAACCGATTATGAAACTCACACAAAATAAGTTTTAATTTGCTTAACTCTCAATGAATCCATTATTTTCACGCTATTTCAATTTTGCATGGTGGTGGTATTTTTTAACAGGCTCTTATTTTGTAAGGGAATAAATTATTGTGTCATATTACCCATCATTTTGTGCAGAATTGAATGGAGATTCATTCTCAAGTAAAATTTTTGTCATACTTCATGTATTTTCAGAACAACATGCATTTAATTACAAGAAAAAATCAAATCCGAAAACGAAAAAATTGCAAGCATCAACAAATTCAAAGAAGGAAAAAAATTCAGTTTTGATGAAAATATCATGAAATATTTATTTTAATTTGGAACAATATCTGTGGAAACAGAAAAAAGTCAAACCACAGCGAAAAATACACATTTGATGTGTTTTGTATGGCCATGAAGTGACATTGTAAATTTCGAAAATCAAGCGTCAAGAAAAAATAAAAACAAGTTCAAACTTGAAGTAAGTGATTTTTTCAGGTCCTGCCTGGTGTGTAAATCTGGAAGTTGGAGATCAGCTCCTCACACAGGTTCAAAATTGGGCACAGGGGTTGTAGGCTCAATATCAGCTAGCCTTCACACATCAAGGTCTGGGGCATGGTCTGCAACATGACCGTTCCATGGTACATTGCTAGTGAATCAGAAAGAAAAAAAAAAAAAAGGAGTTAGAATCAGGAAAAATTAGAATGGTTCATACTCACCATATTATTGTGAATTCCTAGCCTTATCAATTTCAAAATTTCCTTAGATCTCACCAAAATCATGAATCTAAAACATAATTTTATGTCTTGCTCTACTTCCTGGTTGTACTTGTAGATCTAGATTTAGATCTAGACCTAGATCTAGCAAAGGTGAATGGTTGATCATTAGATCTAATTTTCCAACACAATAAAACAGCTAAATATGTTGTGCACATAATCAGGAGATATAAATTAGATCTAGAATCTATAATTCACAGTTTCTTTCAAAATTTAAACCTAGATATATATCTACACACCTTCTCTCCTGGTGATTTGGTTCAGGATCGTCCTCTTCATCAGTAACAGCCCACTCTTCGTCAGTGTCGGGGATCCATTCTTCTACTTCCGAATCAGACAAATGCAGGAAATCCAAAAATTTATGGTTTTTAATGTTTTCAGAAGCCATTTTTTATGTTGTGAAAGGTTGGAAAGGTATAAATTTGTAAAATGTAGACGAAAATCGATAAGCAGTAACAAAACACTGTGTACAAAAAATGTAAGATGGCGGAAGGAAAACAAAACAATGCTCAGAGCTAAATGTGCATTTTTAATTAGCTTGTTTATTATATTTTTATTGAATATAGTATCAAAATACATTTTTTTAGGTTTCAGAATGTCTTATCTTTTGATAGAAAATATTCAAAAGTCCATTTATTTTTACAAAAGGGCTTCATTTGGGCCGCAGAGAATGTGGGCGTGGCATCGATCACCGGTGATCGAAATCTCTATGTTGGTGCCCTTGAGAGTTAAGTGCCTCCAAATCTTCGAATTCTATAATTTTTTTGTTAGGATTAATTTGTGGCTACCTCTGCTATTTCTTCTATTTTTTCACTCTGTACATAATGCCCCAACAATTTTGCTTTGAATGAATGTATCATACTAATAGCCTATCATGTACCTTGTGTGTTGATTTAATGTACCAGACCTATGTTCTTGTTATTTGAACCAACATTTTGGGCATGAATTGAATTGGCAGACTAGTAATCATAAGAATTAATCCATTTTCTTTTCATAAAATATAATGATGTATGGTACACACATTTTTCATCATGGCATTTTAAGCACATTTGGAACTTTATGTGTAAATAATACATCTCTGTCTTAATCAAGTCAATTCAATTTGTAGCTGAACTATTTTATATTTTCCTTCGAAAAAATAGATTTGAGGTTTAATAAACTGATGCTTCAGGTAGAGATTATTAAATTGGATGAATTGCAGCTTGTTCTTTTCAATTTTAAGATTTAATTTGGCAAGATAGTCTCAGTTACCATTGATTGCTTGGATGAATGTGAAATTTTATTTCAGAGCAAAAACAAAAATTTTTTTTTCTGAAAAATCTTCATTTTGCTTGCCTTTTGTTTTTGTAATAATGATGAATAATTTATATTGTTACTGTTATTTTTAGTATGACTTTAACAATTTTTGTTGCTATTTTTTTTGTTTATAAAATAGTAAATGATCATGATAAAGCAATGTGAAATTGAATGAAGAATATGTATATAATTATAGAATATGACATTAAAACAATTTATAACATTTTCTTGTAGTTTATTGCTGAAGGCAGTCTATTGCATCAATTTTTTCCCGCTTTTTAAGAAAAAAAATGCCTCATGAAGAGAGAGAAAATTGGGCTCCACTGACAACGAGCTTAATCACATATCTCAGGATTAGCCTCAGTGAGTTGAAATTCGCTACAACAAATTTTAGAAT
Organism: Plakobranchus ocellatus; assembly: GCA_019648995.1. NCBI lineage: Eukaryota > Metazoa > Mollusca > Gastropoda > Plakobranchidae > Plakobranchus > Plakobranchus ocellatus. Next base: position 1,574,930 of record BLXT01005762.1, read on the forward strand.
TACACATTACCAAATTTTTTCCACTACTGATAACTGTAGAAGGAATAAATGTGTATGGCTCTGATATGACATTGATTCAACATGAGCCTTTTCAAATTGATTATTTTGGGATTTTATGGGAATTCCAGGAGTAGGAAAACACACAGTGTGTCCAGATATTGAGAAATCATTTAGAAAGTGAAAAAAAAAAAGTGTTCCTACGTCATTTTTTTTATCCAAGGGAACTTTAGTTTTAATTTAACTTTTAAGGAACTTAGTATGCTCTAAGTTCCATCATCATTTGTATCCAAGGGAACTTTAGTTTTAATTTAACTTTTAAGCAACTTAGTTTGCTCTAAGTTCAATCATCATGTTGAAGCCAATACAAGATAAGTATGGGCAATTCATGCCTTACTCCTACTCTGTTTATACAGTTTAGTAAATTAATTATGATATGTAGATGTTCTCAACAGACATTCCTTTTTCAAATAAACATTGCAGACCAATACCCTCCCTTCCCTATTCACTACTCATAAAGTGCAGTCAACAGATCTAAAGATGATCTATTTATCATTACTTTCTGTAGACTCACAATCATATAACCAAAGTACTACCAGTTCCCCTTCCTTGCTTTTTTGGCTAAAATAGTACGATGTTTGGCTGTTCAGCCAAGGCTCAATGTCCTGAATCCTTGTCCCTGTTTCTTTCTCTGCATGTTTACAAAAGTATAATGCTTTGTAGTACATCTGTGTAAACCAAGCAGAAGGAGCAACACCTGTGCTGCTCAGCACCCATGCCACTTATACGTGGAAGGTTATGTTTAGCACTTAGATTATTAGCGATATATTGATGTGAAGAATTTCAAATAACCAAATCGCTCGACCACGCTTCAATGTAATAGAAATTTTTTGTTAAAAAACTACGGTACTCAAAAAGACTTGATTTTGAAAAATAATGGACTTGAATTGATTATAAATTCAAATTGTGTGAACTCATTGTATAACTTGCTTTTGGTGACTTATTTAAAATGACTTGGAGAATTACACGTTTATGCTGGACGTTGAAAAGTAATTACATCTATTCAGGTCTCCAACTTGACAATTGGTGGTGCATGGTTAATGAGCTTGCTCTGAGATCTGTAGGGGTATTTGGGCTTTGTTAATTCCATTCGAAAATAATTCATGTAGGCCTACATGCAATCCAGTCTCATTTAAGTTGGCAATTAAAACTTGAAAAGAACGTTTATCATCTTCAAGCAGTTAACATAATAAACCACCAAAAAATTGTCAGATATGATGTATGAGTATTGAGTGTTTGTTGGAGGCGGAGGTGGGTGGAGGATGCATAACAAGCAAGGACTAGTTAGTTTTTAAGAAGGAAGAAAACTAGCATGCAGTGAAACACATCATGCTGTTATTTCTAGTGGCGATTTTACTTTACTTTAGTCCAAAATAATGAGGGTTTAATTTGAAATTGCTTTGAAAAAGACATGTCTCCTTAACGTTTTGTGAATATGGATGAAAAGTGACCGATTTGTTAACCTCAAGTACGCTACATATATGTTACCATTGACTTGGTATTTGTCAATCTTCTTTAACCCCTATCTGTACGGGGTGTTTTATTGCAGTATCTGTATGTTGGGGGGTAACTGAGTGCCCCAACATTTTAATATCCATACGTATGGGGTAACAGTGTGCCCCCATACCGTATAGTAAAAAAATCGCTATATACCTATCCATACGTCAGAGGTAACAAAATCACTCCATACTTTACATAGTAAAAAGTAATGGAGGGTTTTGGAAATGACCTCAGGTCAGTTCAATATTGATTTTCTGTCAATCACTATTATGCAATGATATGTCAAATTGAATTTTTGAGGAATACTTAAGAGCTGAAAGAAAAATTAAAAACAAGCCTTGGGGTAACACAATTATCCCACATGTATGGATAGGGTTAAGTTGAAGTTATGTCTTCGTGACACACCCTTGTGTAGTTATTTTGTAAAGAACAAACCAAACGATTTTATTGATAAATTGATTTCAACTTCATAAAACATGTTGCGCAAATAAGTATAAAACCCTAAATTCTTATTTGGTTTTAATTGGAATATTTTGTGGGAAAAGCAAAGGTAAATATACCACTCTTCTTCACTTTTTACAAATAAAAAAAATTAATACATATACATGTATTTTCTTGGGTCAGTGACATCCCAATGACAGCAAAAAATGAGTTGGAGGAGATGCATTACATTTATATTACATTACGTACAGCCTACTGAGATTAGACTTGAGCCAAATTTCTTGAAGCAGGCCACAATTTCATAAAAAATTAACTTTACTTAATTCAGACTCTTCAGTTCATAACCATTGAATATATTTATGATGTAATCTATACCTTGATGAAGTCTTTTAAGCTGCATGTTTAATTTGCAACTTTTGAAAAGAGAATCTTATTTTATATGCTTAATTTTGACACATGTACCTTGATTCCAAAACGCTTAGTTTAACTTAAACAGAAGCCTGATTTCACATAGTTGCATTTTGAAAATTTTCAAACCAATCTCGTATGACAAAACAATAAAAACTCTTTATTTTTTTCATCAATTATGTACATTAGAAAGAAAGGTTATTCACACAGGTCTAAGGTGCGTGAACGTCTTCTTCATTTCTTTATTCTATCAATTACATTGAATAATTTACAGAGGACATTGAAACCAACTTACTTAGAAAGGCAGGGGCTATACATGTATCATATTCAATGACATGAGGCTGATAATATGATAATGATTCATGGAAATGGAAACTAAATGAGACGAATGTAACTTATAAAATTGCATTTGTATATGTTGGTGTTGCACTACCTTTAGTTGAATTAATAAACATAATTTGTAAATGTAATGCTGCAAAAAGATATTGCAGTTTCTAGCCAAGTTAAATTGTCTTGAAAGTTAAAAGAGTTGAATAACGCAACATTCCTAAACAGGATTTGGGTTTTTGTATATAGCCAGTCCACAACAAGGTGATTTCAGGCATTTAGGCCCTCCGTCAGGCCGGGCGCTAAATGTGGGGCTGGACCTCACCACAGAAGGGTCCCTGCAGATATCAGTGCGGACTCACAAGTCACTGTGCCCCGACGCCCCCCATTCCTAAACAAATAATGTGTACATATATATGCGTCGCATGTGATAAGGTAGACAAAGAATTAGGATATTTGAACAGGTGTGGGTAAAAAAGAAAATAGCTGAACATATGTAATGTTCAGAATATCTCGAGCAGAGAAATGAGTGCTCTGAATTGATGCCCATGCCCGCTTAATATAGATGAAGTTGTGACTACTGCTAGTGACTAATAGTACCGTTTATGAGTATATTTTAAGAGTATGTGTGTATGATATCAACACAGTTTATGAAATTTGAAGAATAACGCCCCTTCCCCTCACAACCTTGACTTTTTAACGTGGGATATATTAGAGCTAAAGGGAAAAGCATTTGTTTCCCTCATAACTGTGCGAGCCACGAGAATAAGCCAAAAGTAAAATATATAGATAGCTGCAGCCACGGGAGAGAGCCAAAAGTAAAATGTATAGGTGCAGCCACGAGAGAAAGTAAAAATTAAAATACCGTATATTGGTGGTGTAGCCTCAAAGCCAAAAGTAGATTGCACCTTTAAGAATAAGATGGCTTAGTAGAACGGACTGAACGTTTGAAAGTCCCCAAAAAGGCGAAAAACTATACTTGAACAGCCGCTTGCTGTTGTTATTCAATAAATTGTATGTCACCCTCAGTTTAAAGAGAATTTTTACAAAAAGTGTCAAAACACAGTCGTCCCTGGGTGGGCTCGAACCACCAACCTTTCGGTTAACAGCCGAACGCGCTAACCGATTGCGCCACAGAGACACTTGCGTCTTGAGGAATTAACAAACTTTATATCCATTAAAACATTTTGCTGAGCCTATCACCAGCAGAAAATAATCCAAGCAGGCCTCCCTCTGTGCATTGTTGCTTGAATTGTAGAATTTATATGTTCGCTTGCTTTATTATGCTATGCTTATCAACCCATTCGATAAGGCATTTTTTTTTTTAAAGTGACTATAGATTAGGTTCTAGAATCTAGAAATCTAGATCTAGATCTAGTCTAAAGATCTAATCTAGATGGCAATTTATCGCTATTATCTTTACTAGGAATTTTGTTTTTATGAAAGGAACAGACAGCTTTGTTAATAACAAGTACTTTTAAAACTGTGTTTTATGAATTCAACATCTTCATTTCAAGCAAGAAATATATGATCTCTTGTTTCTTTCTTTCTTTTTTTATTGATTTTTGTTCTGTTTCTTGGCTAGATCTTGCCCTACAATATTTTAGAATTATATATTTCTACCTTGACCTTTCAAAATGGCGGCTTACTACGAAACACCAAACGAAAGTAAATTGAAAGTAACAAAAGCCCAGTATGTGGACTGCATACTTATTGTTACATGTATTTAATTACAAATTTTTGTTTTCATAAAGCAGCTGTTATTCCTGGAATAAAGTATAGATTATAAATGCTGAGATCAATATCTAGAGAGAAGAGCTTCAGTACATTTGCAAAAAGAATGGTGCGGGTCCTCAACGTAGCAGAGAAAAACGATGCAGCAAAATCCTTGGCGAATGTTTTGTCGCAAGGGCGACCAAGAATGGTTGGTTTCACCTCCAGTATTTAGATGTAATAGCATTATAACCCATTAAAAAAATGATAGCTAAGAATTTTCAATACCATTTTTCTTTCCATTTTTAAAACAGATCTACATCAACTTAGCCTTAGCTTTTAAAGATTAAAACATTTTGTATGTTTGGTTTTGATTCGTGTTCAACGCAAAGTCCCTCTATTTCTGCCACAAATACACAGTTTTTAGATCTATAGTTAAATCTCTGAATCACTGTAATTAAGAGGAAGGCACAGAAGGTCGAATGTAAGCCTTCCACTCCTGTCAAGGACTCGGCAGTGCCAAAGCTGTGCCTGGACCCAGTTCTGGAATGCTCCTTCAGCAGCAGTTCAACTAGCGCTTCAAGATGCATCTTTTCAGAGCACTATGCTCTACCCTATTTCACTGTAACAATGCGGGATTTCTTTCAGCACATGGTGTTGGAAGTACTAAGAGGAGCTGGGTCAGCCAACAGTCTCCAGCATTCCTGCTGTATTTGCGTATCCTGGTATCTCTTATCAACAAGCTGATGGTGATGCAAAGGGCAGGGTTCATACTGTGAACCCCTTCTCCCCCCCTTACATGCAAGGGTAAGGGCATCTATGCAGGCTTCTGTGAGCATGGACCTAGACAGGTGTCTTGCTTCCACTCCTCCTTTAAGGAGGGAGGGGGACACGGACCAGTATTTTTCTGCCTTGGCCATTGCCTCAGGTCTAGACCCGACATAGAGAAGGAGCCAACTGTTCTGGAAAGTACAGGTACATTTGTGGCAGTATAGGTGGTCTGACAGTGGTGCCCTCACACACTCTCCCTTTCCTACCCTTCCACTCTTTCTCTTCTTCCATTATGTGTATGATGGCATCACAGGAGGATTGCCTTTCAGTTTGTTATCTTGGCCATTAGGTAGATAATCCTCACTCAGATTGAGACGGCCATGAGTGAACCACTGGCCACCCAAATGTCCACATCTGGGGAGCAATCTTAGCCACAAGGCGGATACCCCCACACGTATCAGTGAATCATCTTAGCCTCTAGGCAAGTGCTATCACTTGGATGACCCACTGATACCTCAATCTTTCCCAGTTATTGTGCATCTTCGCCAGTAGGCTATCACTCAGATGACTCTTTGATATCTTTATTTCTAACACATATTGGGGGTGACTGCCACATTAAACTCCTAATTCTCACTAGAGAAGCAGTTTTTTAGGACAGAAGCTGTCTTGAAGCATCTTGAAGCGCTAGTTGAACTGCTGCTGAAGGAATGGAGGTTGTGGAATATGTGGAGGTTGTCACACTCGATATTTATATTATTATAGCAGCTTCCATGACCAAAGGTGGTTGATGGGAGTATTGGGAGAGATGAAATCAGTCTCAGGTATGTGAGGGTACAAGGAGTGCCCATCAACGGGCAGACACAGTCAGTCTAGTATGAAGGTTCCTGAAAAACAGTCAAAAATCTTTTCTAAGGGGACTTTCATTCAAGGCCACCACTGTACCAGTGGACAGTAAGGTAAGAAATCGACCGTTACAATAGCATTATGAAGCCTTGACACTACTGGTACCACTTTCTATAGCAACCGATAAAAGCTTGGACAACCCTTATAACTAAAGATCTAAGTTAATCCATACCAACATTGGTTATTGGGTATTGAGAATGGACAGTTGACTGTGGGTTTTCCTACATCCATCCTATCTCTTTATGGTTGGATAGAGGGGAAGAGGCTGAGGGAGACAGGATGTAAGCAATAATGTTGTGCAATCAAGGATTGCTTGAATCCATGCCTTTGCAAAATTGAAAAAAAAATATGATTTGAAGTCTAACTTTGAATCCTTATTCACTCAAAAATTTATATTATATTGCTTTTACATGTTTTTCCCAATGTTTCAGAGAGAGGGGTTTTCAAGATTCAATAAAATCTATGAGTTTGAGTACAGGCTGATGAACCAACAGGTGACTATGACCATGACATCAGTGTCTGGGCATCTTCTGGGTTTGGAATTCATTGGTACATTCAAAAGCTGGTCAGTTCAATTTTGTTTATTGCCTAAGTTTTATTTATTTTCTTTCTTTGTTTAATCCGAGCAAAGAAAAAAAGCCAGGAGATATAATTATATACTGTTTAATTTTTAAAGAAAAAAAATATGTATGTCTTTTTTTACTCTGCATTTGCTATCCTGGTTATTAAATCTTGCTTTTTTTCTCACATATAATTCATTTTTTTTTGTTTGTTCTCTTATCCTCACTCTTCTCATCTTCCTACATTAAAGAAAAATAGTCTCCCTTTCTGTCTGCCTTGAATATTTGACTGTTCCAGTTTTGAATTTTTGGTTTCTTTGGTTTTTTTTGATCAATAAAAGCTTAATAGCAGTTCTGTTGTAAAACATGTTATAAAATTTAGAAAGAGAGAGAGGATCTTTATTACGGATTAATAATACTTATTTATAAAAAGACTATTGAGTGAGCTCCTCTTATCTCAATCTCTAATTAACTTTGCTTTAAAGTGTCATTTTGTGATTCTGGTCATTTATTATTATAGCAACTCATTATCACTATGATTCACCATAGACATGATATAAGAAAAAATCCCTCGGTAAAATGCATTTAAATGTACTGTTTTTTAATGTTGTGTTTAAAAATTTTCAAACAGGCGGTCTTGCAATCCAGTAGACTTATTTGATGTACCTGTTGAGAAACACTGCCCTGAAAATTTTGTAGACATAAAGGTAAAGTATAAAAAGTCACAAATATCTTCAGATATAAGAAAATTAGTAGCAAACTTCACACTTTAAAAAACTTTCTTAGTTAAGCTATATCAACATTGCGAATGGGATTGCAGTCTATAAGGAGACAATGTTTATGATATTCAAGTGTGGTAAATGTACTATTTT
>BLXT01005762.1:1591163-1601251 GCA_019648995.1 Plakobranchus ocellatus
CTCTCTAAATTCCTGTGAGTAATGGTGAATATTCCTGTGAGCACAATTTGGGGATGGCAGGTCTGCTTTTATTGTGTGAGCTAGATTTTGAGTTGTATAGCCTACACTGTAGTGCACCTTTAAAAAAATTCATCATCCAGGCCCTAAGCCTGCTGGTCTTTAAGGCTTGATAAATGGTGATATTATTGGACTAATGGTAGTGAGTAGGAAGATACGTTCTTACATCTTTTAGAGTCAAAAATTCATAAATTAGCCTCTAATATTACACTTTAATGTCATGGAATGTCTATAATTGAGTATGAATTTAAGGTGTAATACGGTTTATCCATGCATATTTGTTTATATTGGCATAGTCCTGTGAGACTCTCTAAATTCCTGTGAGTAATGGTGAATATTCCTGTGAGCACAATTTGGGGCTGGCAGGTCTGGTTTAACTTAATATTTTGGAAGCTGGTTACTCTCCTTTATTAATGTTACTTATTTAATGCGCTATGCTTAAACCAAAATAGAAATCATACTCCTTAGAATTTTGGTTTTAACGTTTTTTGCTGTAGTTTCTATGAGCATTATCATTCTTCTTCTTATTTTTTGTTTTTGATCATGTGAAATGATGTCAAGCAGAAGATAAATAAATAAAAACACAAAAAAAACCCCCATATTTTAAAAGTTGATCAAAATAGTCATTCATTGAATACTGCACCTTACGTCAAGTATGTTATTTCATAGTGGATCAAAGTGTGTGGGAAAGGACAATTTATTTTTTTAAATTTTATTTTTTCCCCTTCACCTGCCCTAGATACAGATCAATCCCCCCTGATACAAATATCTGGAGACCAGTGCTAATCAGTCAGAAATTGAAATTTGTTTGGGATATCAACAGTTTTAAAGAACGTTTGTTTTTTTTGCAAGTTCGTTTTTTTAAAATTTAAAACATTTTTAATATTGATCGTCATGAGGATCAAATCAATTCCATACAATTTCCAGTACTGAAAAGTTCATTAAGAAGAGTTGCAGAGCAATTAAATAGCTTACAATTTCCAAAATAAGATGTGTGACTCATTTAGTTTCAAGACCAAACTCTCAAAGAATAAAATCTCTCCTTGTGTCATATACTTTTTGTACATTTTGTGAGCTTGGAGCAGTCCAGTTCACTATTTCTGTTGGATTTTATACCTACCGGAGCTTTGCCATGGATCTCACATGGTAGAGGCATGTTTTACCTTGAAAATGATGAATGATATCATTATGGGTCATAAACATTTTTTTAGCTTTAGCACTATTATTTGAATATTTGTAAATAACAATAAAGAGCAAGGAGGCAAATTGTTTAGACCAATTGTGATTTATCCAATGCAAGACGTCATTGTTGCTGGTTGGTATTTGGACTATGGGATAGTATGATTTCATTTGTTTCTCTACTTTTCCGCTTTAGTCTTGCTATTTTGTCATGATTAATATTTATATCATTTTCTCACGAGTAGCAATGATAGGAGGCAATATGCAATGGATACAAATATACCTTTTAGTACAGTGGCACTCTCATCTATTCAATTTCAATTATCTGTTAGCAATTTATGAGCCTGAAAACTGCATTTCAAATTCACTCTAATTGACTGATGTGTGAGCACTACTTTGACTAACCATGAAGGCTCAACTTCTTGTTTTATTTCTCTAACCAGAACCCCTTGGCTACAGTGGTAGATGTAAAAAGCAAAAGCAAGAACAAATGGAGACCACAGGCATTGGACACAGTGGTGGGTATAAAAAGTTTTCAATTAAAAAAATTGCTTTTTATTTTAAACACTACAAAACAGATGTTTATCCCATACTGTGTTTGTCAAAACTGTATGTTATACCCACAGCATTTGTGTTTGCAGCTTATCATGTGAAGTAATTTAATACATTAAGCAAACTAAAAAAAATCTAGATTCATCTAACCTGAGAACTATGTTGTGAAGAGCTTTTGAAATATGACATACCACCAACTATTTAAATATTGAAGCTAATTGAAGCTTGTGAAATTTAAGATTGTCTCTGTATTTAATCTTTGTTTTTAGGAACTGGAAAAATTGGCATCTCGCAAGCTAAAGGTTAATGCTAAAGAGACGATGAAAATTGCAGAAAAACTTTATACACAGGGCTTGATAAGCTACCCGCGTACTGAGACCAACATCTTTCCAAAGGATATGGACCTGGTTGCACTTGTTGAGGCGCAGACACAAGATCCAGACTGGGGAGGTGTAACATGGCTTATTTATAATTTAATATCTTAATTACTTTGGTTTCGCATCATAATTTTTTCTTTTTGTTAACAAAAGAGGCTAATCTTGAGCAATCACTAATTAAAACCACAAGACAGAGACAACTATAATTTTTAGGTCACATTCGCCGACTTAAGGGTTTAGAACATTTAGCAATCACTGGAAAGATTGAAGGCAATTGCTGTAGAGGTAGAAAGATTCATAACTTTTATGAAAGTCTTAAGTCAAGGGCAATAGGTAAAGGTAGCAACAATACCTTTATGAGATTAACTGAAAATAGGTTGGAATGGAGGAACATGATGGCCAATGTTACTCCAGACATGGCCTTGTAAAGAAGAAGATCCTTAATAATGAAAAAAAAAAATGCTGATAGCTATGCCAAAAGGTTATAATTGCTACATATGTACTATGATAATACTAAGTGAAAAAGATATGTTGATTTAATTGTAATAGTTTTTGGTGGTGAATTTTAAAATATAATATCTCGCCCAGGCCAAATTCTGTGGTGCTTTTTCTTTCATACTTAATTTTTTTTATTTCTTGTGTTGTACAGTTTTATAATATTTATTTGCAGAGTTTGCCCAACAAGTATTGAATAATGGTCCCAACCCAAGGAATGGCTCCAAGAGTGATCAGGCTCATCCTCCCATACACCCTCTCAAATACACAAACAGTCTTCAAGTGAGCACCTTATATTTTGAAGTGTCCCAATGAGTCATATGTCATAATTTGGACATTTTAAATCATTTGATTCTCTTCTGAAACTCTATTCGTATAGCCGGGCACTGTTGAAAACTGGATAGATATGTATGATGATGCTGTGCAGAGATGTGGCATTTGAACCTTTAAAAAAGGCTTTTATAGAAGAAAAATTGAATGCTTTTTTTTTTGTTTTGCAAGAAATGCCAAAATTAAAAGACAAAGAAGATTTTGAAAAGGTTAAGACTTGAATTGAGCATACTTTTTAAAAAAAATCGTTTAATCTGAAGCTTTAAGAAACCCTACATTGATTTTGTAAGTAAGTAAAATAGTCTCTGTTTCTTATCATGCTTTCTACTTTCATCTCAAAAATACAAAAAGAAAAAGAAAAAGCATCCAATTAAGAAACTTATTGACACTTTCTATTTTTTTTATCAGGGTAATGAGAAAAAAATTTACGAATATGTTGTGCGACATTTTCTGGCATGTGTATCTCAGGACGCTCAAGGACATGAAACTGTGGTGGAAATTGACATTGCTCTGGAGAGGGTAGGTGTTTGTGAAATGGAAGGTCAGGTTTTCAAAACCCTACAGCAGAGATGCTACTTGTCTGGCTAAAGCCAGAAGTCTGCCTTTTCACTTATATTGTCAAATTTTTTTCCAACTTATATTGCTTGTGCTGTTATTATGACACAAGCATTTCAATATTTGGGAATGTGAGCCACACTTTAATGTAATGATTTGAAAGGGGATTCAAGGACACAGACATACATCTTTTTTCTTTGTTCTGTTGATTAAGCTTAGTTAGTACCAAAGCAGGCTTTTTTATTTTTTTTTATTATAGATATTTCACCTTGAAAGATACCAAAAGAAAGCTTAACATCATAGCCATGCAATGCGTATCTTAATTCTCGATGTAGTCCCCATCCCTATTGATGCACACCTCGCCAATGACGAAGGAGTTGATGCATGCCATCGAATAAAAAGTTCATGGTTTGTTGCCTGCAGCAAAACCAAACATTGACCTCCGCATTGTCAGTTTTGTAGTGGTTGTTTTTAAGATATTCCCTCTACTTGGGGAATAACTAAGAAAAAATCTCTTTCAGCAAGGTCTGGGCTGTAAAATAGATGTAGTAGTATGAAGAAATTAATTTTCTTCAAAGCATCCTCAGTCAATTGACTTGTGTCCAGCCTAGTTTTGTTATCCTGAAATGCTGCATTTTTTTTCAAGGGCATACATTTCTGAGTCTGGTTCTCAGCTTTTGAAAACTTGCAACTTATTGGTCTGAATTCACAATCTTGCCTTGTTTTAAAAATTCAGAATAAATTAGGCCTCTGGAATCCCAGAAAACTGTGAGTAGAATCTTTGTGGCAGAGGCTAAAATTTGAACTTCTTGGGTGTTGGTGAGTCCTTGTGTCTGTATTCCATTGATTGACGGTTGCTCTCTGAGTCAAAGTGATACACCCATGATTGATCTCCTGGTGACTATCTGCCGAATGAATATTTCTCCCTCTTCTTCATATTGTTTTGAGAGTTTGACTATCTTGGCGTTTTCATCTTGCAGATACTTTCCTTTACTGACTGGCAGATTTTCCAAAATCATTTTCCTCCTAACTGCTTGATTGATGCATTGGAGGTGCTCTCAGGCCTACCTGCACGGTTTGATTGTATAATTGTGTTTCCATCAGGCCCTCTTCTTTCATTGATGGCAAGCAGTAGAGTAGTTGGCACAAGCTTCTTTCTTAGATTAATTTTTTTGTTGAGCAGCCTTCAGCAGAAAAAAAACTTAATATCAAGTTGCTCAAATCAAAGGTCTTCAGAGGGTGCCATTTCCACCTATTCTTTAGACAAAAATAACCTACATAGTATGACCTAAGCAATTTTACAGATGTGAACTTTTGTAAGGCTCAAGACATTTGGTTTGAGAGCCTAAGTGTTAAATATCAGCTATCTAAAATAAATGTGTGAAAAGTTACACTGGAAAGTTTATTTCTTTTCAGCCTGTATATTATCAGGGTTGATCAGCCTCCTAGAATTTTGAATTGACAGATGTGTTTCCCTCTATCAAGCTTACTAATAGCCAAAGTTCATGGGATCTCCGTCCTGCTTATTTTGCCTGTACTTGTAGATGTGACACAGTTTTGTGTCCTCAATTATCAAATTTAAAAAAAGTATGGTTAAGAGTGCAATAGATTTGCGAAGCATAAATGAATAAATATATTTAATTCTAAACATCAAATTACTCATAAATCTTCTTTCCAAATATATGGATTTTAGAGACTTATATTACAATTTTCTTAAGGAGAGATATTGGCACTGCTTCTTGGCAAAATAATGATTACAAGCTCCGAGGAGTTTTGAAGTTTTTTGAAAATATCTGGAGGCATAGGAAAAAAAAATCCCTTTGTGCCTTAAGTCTTTTGATTGTCCCATTTATTTTTTTGAATGCAATAGAGCATTGTTTAATAAAAAAAAAACCATCAAAATTATATATTACACATATATTTAATTTGTAATCATTTTTTGTGTGTGGTTTTCTGATAGTTTGAACAGCTTTGGAAATTCAAGAAGACAATATAGTTGTTGAAAGAAAAGAGACTAATTTTTTATGAACATCAAGTTAATTTATAATAACAATTTTTCCTTCTCTCTGCTCAAGTAGTTCTCTGCGCAAGGTTTAATGATTCTTGCTAGGAATTACCTCGATGTATATCCCTATGAGAAGTGGAACGCAAAGGTAAGCATCATACATTTTACTCGAGTCTTTGCCAACACATTATAAATAACTTTGCTTCACTTCAGGTCTAATTTTTCAATATTGTCACAAATGCAGGGCAGTAAGATAAAAGGTTGAGGATACACTTGACTTCTGAAAAGAAGAGACTTATATTAAAGACGAATATGGAGAATTAATCAAGTATGTGTATACAAATGAAATAGTGAGAGTGTTTTTAATCCACCACATCCTTATTAAATTGGCATATGTAAAAAACTTTATGTCATATGAGAATATATTTTGATGTGAGAACAATCCAATTTTGATGTAAACAATTATTACTTTATACTGTGGTCTTATCTTAAAAAATGCATTGAATATATCTAGACCAACATTGTGTTGACATACAGTTCTTATTCTTGAGTACAAAACTCATTGTTACTTGGTCCTCCTTGTTCATGATAGCGCATTTAAATGCTTAAAATAATGAAGTAGTCTCCTGTTAATTATAAACAGTCTCAGTTCATAGAAACACCAATTGAGATATTACCTGCTAGATTTATAGTTTTTAGGCAATATGTAATTCTTTCTTAGTACCAAATCTGTTATTCACGGGCAGCTCCAATAAATAATCTAAGCTTTTTAACGGCTCATGCTTAAGCTTGTCATCACAAGAATATTTATGTTAATCCTTTTATCATCCTGTAGTATGGTTATCATGGCAATTAGTCATATTTAAAGAGCAATTCATTATTGACATTTCGTTTTGATCAAATCAGTTTTAATTTTGTATAAGACAGTGTTAAACTCTGTCAAATTCTATGCTTAAAAAATTGTAAAGACTGAGACAACCCAGTTTTCCAAGGCTTTTTTTTTCCCTCAGAAGTTGTTAATAATATCATATTTAGGAAGTCACAGAAATCTGGATTAATCTGAAAAACAGGGATTTGTCCATGATAAGACAAAAGCTTCTTAAATATGAAACAATAAGTAATGTTCCTGATCAACTCTCATTTTATCATGGGTGATTTTGTTCACATTAATGCTCTACTTTTTAAGGCTTATAATTGTCTGTTTAAAGATGAGAAGTATTCTTATATATGAATAAATTAACCTGAATGTGACAAATCAAAGTTGTGATAAATTTCGTTTTACATCAAACATTTTCTTTGTATTTGGCTTGGTGGTCAATATTTCTCCTGATAGTCAAAAATTGATGAACAAAAAATAAAATCTTGCTTTTAAGATATAATACAGACCTGCCAACATTACGCTTTCAGCGTAATTTATTACGCCGACAGGGAAAAAATTACGCTTTAAGCTCAGCACCAAGAAAATTACACTGAGTGGGGCTTGGCCTGACGAATCTCCTGAATCTATCTTCCATTTCCTGCGATTTTCTTTCTCTTTACATAATACAAAAAACGCAGTATCGATCAAAAGCTCATCGTTATATTTTTGTGTATATAATTGTATCCCTCAAGTAGGCCTGCGTAGTTTTTATAGCCTTGAATCAGAGGTTTGCCAAGTGTCCTATAATTAAAGAAAGAGTCTATCCTAAAATGTCATGAAACCGCTTTGTGACCTCTATTTTTTCTCTTCTTTTAATGGAACTTTGGTACCTGTGAGAATCACCAATCGGTGTTGCATCACGTTAATCCTATTGTCCATAAATTTTTTTTTTTGTTTTATTTCCTAAGTTTCTTCCCATACTTATTCACTGTCCCTACAGCTTGTAACTCTAATGCCCAGTTCTAACCCAATGTTTGAAAAAAAAAACCAAACAAACAAACAAACAAACAAAAACCGCCTGTTATTCTAGCTCTGAACAGAGTATTAAAAAAATACATACTGTGTAATTGTATCTTTTATTGACAGGCAAACAGGTAAGCTATGGTAGTACATCCGGTACTAGGCCTACTGTAGTAAGCCATGTCGGCAAAAGATCAAAGAAATCAGAGGTCGTTCTCCCTCTAGTTAGTCTTTGATCCGTTACAAGAGAAACTGTAGGTGCCGACAATGCATGCTTTTTAGGATTATACAGATAAATAGTTATAGTGATACAAACTGTACTTTCCATAATACGAGCCGAGGTGCCTGTCTCTACTTTAAAAAATCCTTTTTTTTTATAGGTCTATATACTGGTATCTTAAACAATGCTTTAAAGTCTACCAACCTAGTTATTCTCTCTCTCTCTCTCTCTTCGCGTATTCACTTTTATCGTGCTTATGCTATCCTTCTCTTTTTAATATTAGTTATAAGCGTCAATATGAATGTCTCTTCTCAATAACTTTTCCTTGATATTTTCTTATGCCAGTCGCTGTGTCTTTCTTTCTCTCCCTCTCACTGATTGCCTCCCTGCCTCCCCCCCCACACACACCGACTTACTTTCACTTTTGGCCTCTCTTTTCTCTCTCTCTCTCTCTCACTGACTGCCTTTCTCTCTCTCACTCTCTCTTCAGTTCTTGCTCTTTCTCCCATTCTGTCTGTCAGTCTATCTCACTACCCCCCTCCCCCTCTCTCGCTGTCTCCCTCTGTTGCTCTTTCTATGTGTGTGTCTCTCCCTGTCTCTTTGACTCTCCATCTCATTCCCTCTCTCTGTGCCTGTCTGCCTCCCACCCCCCTTCCCCCTCTGTTGCTCCCTCTGTGAGTGTGTCGCTCTCTCTCTGTTGCTCCCTGTCTCTCTGACTCTCCCTCTCGTTTTCTCTCTCTCTATACCTGTCTACCTCTTTCTTCCCCCCAACCCCCCTGTTTGCTCCCTCTGTGAGTGTGTCTCTCTGACTCTCCTTCTCGTTCTCTCTCTCTATGCCTATCTGCCTCTCTCATCTCCCCCCCACCCCTCTGTTGATCCCTCTGTGAATGTGTCTCTCTCTATTGCTTCCTCCCTCTCCCTATCTGTTTTTCTGTTTTCTTGTTTTTAACTAGAGAATTTAGATTGTGTGCTTGTGGATAGGGTTATTGCCCTGCTAATAAAGTATGAAGTCATTTTAGCTAGGGCCAGTTTTCACAGAATTGATTACAGGTTCTTTAAAAGCAATTTTAATATGCAGCAAATTATATTCATTGTGGAAACAAACAACATCTAGTTCACGGATCATTTAAATGCAAATCCTGCAAAATATCATGGATTTCGTCTTTACTGCCATATAGGAACATTGAACAAAAACAAAAAAAAAATATATATATATAACTGGTTTTGACCATTATGAGGGTTGTATTAGATGCCACTCCCGCCCCGCTTTCGGAAAAGTCCATGAATTACCCCGAACTAGTCCAAAATACTCTTAATAGGCGTATGGATTACTCTCAGGTACAATTTAGGGTTGGCAAGTCTGTATAATACCTAAAATACAAAATGAACCTCCCCCCCACTAAAAAAAAAAAAAAAACAAACAAAAAAACAAAAACAACCAAAAAACCAAAAACATCAAATAAGAGATTATCCTTTAATCTGATACAATGAAAGGTGAATTATAATTTTCAGCTCCCTTGACTTTACCCAGATATGTGGGCAAGCATTACTTAGTAAAGCCAGTATGGCTTTCCTATTGTTATTGAGCTTTCAGATTTTCATAATTTTTTTTTCATCAGGAAATTCCTTTGTATCAGCAAGGTGATCAGTTTGAACCAAATTCAATAGAGGTAAGAATAATAATAAGGAGTATAAAGAAAAAATGTGAGTGAAAAAAAAAAAATTAAAGCTTACCAGGGTTGCTACACTTGCAAATTATTTTATATCATAATCTTGTAAAATAGATTAGTATTTTTACAGTCATATGATACAAGAAAAGCCATTGAAATTAAATATCTTCATACTTTAATTTGTGTTGGAAAAAAATAAACCTACTCAAAATGCATCTGTTAAATGCATTAAAACTTATCTCAGTTATTTAAAAAAAGCACAACCCTTTTTTCTGAGTAAATGCTTTTTGCTATCTTTTGTGTAATGTTTTCAAGAAATATTTTTTTTTTCTTTTAGATTCTTGCAGGTGAGACTAGTGCTCCTCCGTTACTCACAGAGGCTGATCTTATTGCCCTCATGGAGAAACATGGCATAGGTAACTTATTTGCTGGGTATTTACTTTCTTATAAAGTTATGTTGTAACTATAGTGGATTTACTGTAAACACTCTTATAGAATACACCTGGAACACTTAATTCTAATTCAGATTCCCACTAAAGTAGTTTTAACTTGTTTAGAAAGTATTCCCAATGTGTCCTATTACATAGAGTTAATAATGTTAGTGGAAACAGCATTTTGAAATTAGAACAAATGTTTGAAGATGTGCCCTCCTTGTAACAGAAGAAGTTTAACTCTTTCGTGACTACCCGTTTTTGAGTTTTTTCATGAAAATCGTCATAGGGAATTTTTAAAGGGTCCTTATAGGGTCGAGTTTTCATCAAATATAGCC
>BLXT01005762.1:1601679-1618885 GCA_019648995.1 Plakobranchus ocellatus
AAACCTGATTTTATGATTCAGCCCAAAAAAGCAGAATTAGATCTAGATACACTTTACATTCACTTTTTCGCTTGTTTGCATCACCGTAGATCTAGGAATCTTACATCTTTACTTAGAATCTACTCATCCATCGTTTCTAACTGGAGACAAATCCTCGTTTCCCTCATCTGAGCTGTCCTCAGGTTCATAACGAATTTCATATTCATCAGAAGAAAGTTGAAACTTTCATCAGAATCAAAATCTAAAAAATTAAACTCCTTCTTTAGGCTAGAATTTATGTGAATTCGGAGCGCGATACAGCAACGGATAGATCTAGTAGCGTCAAAATGGAGGATGAAGGGAATTCCGTCCCGGCCTAAAAGCTTTTGTTATGATTCTAAATTTAGATAAACAAAGCTAGAAATTCCGCATTATTTTCGAATAAAAGTATCTGTTGGGGTTTCCTCTTTACAAAAATAGCAAGGTATTTCACTTGTACCAAAAATAGAGTACGCTGAGGCATCTTTTTTAAGCCCTTAGATCTATCGTTCGAATTCAAACGAAATCCCATAGGGCCGTCGCGAGAGCGTTAAACACCCTAGTATTTACTGTATCTGTATTGTGCAAAGTATAGTAAAAATTCTTGGTCACTGTGTGGTGGAAAGAATTTATTTTCCACTGATATATAACACCACACAAACCAAAGAAACTTGAAAAGGTTTATAGATCTACTAAGTAGGTCAATGATAGATGTCAAGGAAAATAAAAATAAAATAAAATATTTTTGCCATTTTTTTTTTTTTTTTTGCGTAAGATCTTTTGGGAAATGGTAAATGTTAGAAATAATCAAGTCGTCAGAAATCATTTTGCAGTCTGAAAGATTTTTGCCTTTGAAGGCCTTTAACTAGAAACTAGTACATGCATGAATATATTGATTTTCCAAGGCCATCAGACACATTGTAAATACAACCAAACTAAATCAAGATTAAATTGACAAAGATTATGATCAGGGCCTCTGTCGCAACAAGATTTATAATTCGCTTGACCTTTAGGCAATGAAGTGCAATGCAGATATTTAAAAAAAGCCAGGTTTTCAGAAAAACTGATGTTAATAAAATAATCTAGTGATAAAAGATGACAGTTTCTATGTTTTAATGTTAATTTTTTTCTTTGCCTGTTTTCCATAATTTTAACTCTGAATTTTAATACCCTCAAAAGGATTTACCCATTTAGACACTATCAGTTCTATTACCAAGTTAAAAATATGAATTAAGAGAGATGCATAAAGCAACTGTAATTATTTGTTTTGGCTTTTTAAGTTGACAGCTTACTTGGCTCTGTGTAATATATAAATGATGAGATTTACCCCTGATAAGCCAAGTTAGTATTGCTATCTATTCCATGGTTTCTCACAGGAACTGATGCCACCCATGCAGAGCACATTGAAACTGTAAAATCTCGCATGTATGTTGGTTTACGACCAGATGGCAGGTTTGTGCCAGGACAGCTTGGAATGGGCTTAGTGGAAGGTATCTAATCCTTTTGTGTTTATTTTACAAGGGTCAATGTCTCTTTCTCTTTTTCCCACTATCTCTCCCACATTCCTCTCTGCCTCTTGCAATGAAAATGATCATGCCTTTAAAATTTTCTGACTGGTCTGAATAACTGCTTCATTTTTTAGGTTAAAACGTCACCCTCAAAATTTTATCAAACAACTTGTCAGAGATCTTTAGAATGTCACAGCTATATCACTGTGTTGTCCAACACTCTCTTTTTTCTCCTTCTTCTTCTTTGAGCGCCCTATCTGAAGAAGATATTAGAATCATGTTCGATACTAATTTCTCTGTTTGGATGCTGTGAAGAAGTTACATTATGCAAGGTTATACTCTTACACAAAAGGTTCTAAATAAATTATTCTGTGTTTACTTCTTTTTGCTTTCTGGCTTCCAAATGAAAGCTTTTTTGTTTCTTTAATTAAAGCTACCATTTAAATTTTTTGGATATTTTTGGCTCTTTATGATTATTATGTCATTAACACAGAAAAACCAGAAACACTTCACAAACATCAAGAATAAGAAAGAGTAGAAAATAAACCCATCAAGCCTCTAATTGAAAATAAATTAAACTTACCGTTTGACTTTGAATTGTGTTATGTATTATCCAGGCTATGACAGTATGGGATATGAAATGTCCAAACCCCATCTGCGGGCCCAGCTAGAGGCAGACTTGAAATTGTGAGTGTAATTTTTATGCTCTTCCTCATGCAAAGATTTCTTGCCTTGGAAATAGATTTCTTTCAAATGAAATATTTCTCACATGCCACGATAAATGTTTTCTTCCATAAATTTGTTGTGTACTTGTTTGATTATTATATTTAAACAGGGTCCTCAGCGGGTCGGGAAATCGCAAAAAAAGTAGGAAATTTTGTGATGGGTCGGGAACACGGGAAAAAGTCAAGAAAAACAAAATTAACCCTTAAAAATCGGATTTTTATTTCTCTCTCTCTCTATATCTATATATTTGACTTCTTTTTTTTTTGTATGGCAGCGTGCGGTCATTTTTTTTCGCCTTTGATAGGCTTTGGGCCTATTCACCAGATATACAGCTGATCCTACAATACCCTATAGCTTTCAACTCCTATCTATCAAGTGCTATCTATCGCCTTGAACAGTCCCTGCATACCATTGGGCTAGCTTAGGAGACAATCAACAATGGATGTTGCACCAATAACAGTCCTCACAGCTTATAATTACCTCTCATGTCCTGTCTGAACCACATTTTTTTTTGGGGGGGGGGGCAACCAAAAAACCGCCTTTAATTCCTTTCTGTTAAAAAATACATAAATCACTGTCATCTTGCATTGATAGACAAAAAAGGGAGCTGTGGTAATATTTGCACGATGCAGTATTAGGTCTAATGTAATAAGCCCACCATGTCATCAAGAGATCAAAGAAATCAGAGGCTGGTTGTTTTGAGTGGAGTTCAACCTTCCAGAGGGCTCAATACCGCATTATCAAAGAATCTTGAGGTGCTGACTACGCATTCAGTGGGATAAAAACAATTAAAAGATCGTCTAAACTTAGACAATAGGAGATGAGATTAGTATGTAAATAGAAACTATAAAATTGGTTGGCACAGAGAGGAGAAAAACAAACCCATGTAGTCCCACACACACACATTGTTAGACACTAGGCTTTTTCATACACAAGATGTGTTGTAGAGAGCATTGCACTGCTCTCTGAGTGACATATGTATGAATTACTAGATGAGTATGACCAAGTAATCTAAAAAAAATTAATCAAGACAGGCTGTTGAAATCAATAGATAACCAAGAAGTTCAAGGTGAGATGTCAAACTAAAAATAAAGTTGCATCATTCACCTTAAGTGTTGATTGAAGAATAAGACCAATAAGAGACAGTCCGTCAAACTATACTGTACTTACTTCTTGCACACTGTTTTTTCCCTGTGTCTGCCTTTTTTTTTTTTTATCCATGAAGGGGTCTTGAAAAAAGATTTGGGATCTTGAAAAAAATTTCAAGGATTTGCTGGGTACCCTGTTTTAAACACATCACAGTAGATTACAGTTTAATTTAGCAGCTGCCTTCTATCTGAGGCACTTACTAAATTTCCGAAAGGAAAGAATGGGGGTTGTATTTGGATACCATTTTAATTGCTACTGTTTGAATGAGCATCATCAAGTGAAGAAAGCAATTTGAAAATAAAAAGAAAAGTTTTGATACCATGGCACTACTGCCATTCTATAGTTTATTCACAGAAAAAATTTTTTTTTTTTTATTACCTCTTACATTTCTCTGATGTTTTTTTCAGCGCACTGCCTTAATTCATACAAAAGTGTTTTGGTCTCTCTATGAAGTTTTTTTAAAAAATGAGTTTGAATGCAAATTAAAATTTCCCTTTTTTTTTAAAGTACAGAAATCAAAACATTTATCACAAAAAATTAAAAAAAAAAATTCAGAAAACACCATGAAATTTTAATGAAGTTCTGTTAATATATGATGCATCTAGCAAAAACAATGTACGTGTAACTGAACTTTTTTCTAGCAGTCAATTTTTGTTGTATCTTTGGCCTAATGAGCTTATGCAAGTGGAATTTTTCCTTTAATGTCGACAAAAAGTGAGTGATGCAAATCAGTCTTAAAATAGAGGAATCCAGCATAACTTGTGCCCATGAGAAAGGATTCAAGCTGTAGATTTCTGCTGTAGGCAAGCAGTAATAAACACTGCAAGATTTTCTCAAAAGTTTTGAGTGAATTTAGATGTGAAAAATTGATAACTACGACAGCATTACAAATGTTACTGCTGCAAAACATATATCTCATCATCTTACAAAATTGTTTTTGCTTTTGTTGGTTTTTTTTTTGTGTGAGAGATTACTTTGTTTCTATGAAACATTTTAAACTTCCTTCCATATATATATATATATCTATATAAATATATATCTATATATATATATATATATATACATTTTCTTTTCGAATTTATCCAGAATATGTGAAGGGAAAAAAAGGAAAGAAGGTAAGAAATTCTTGAATTTTGATGAAAGCTCTTTAGTTTATTAAGTCTTGTAATCTTTTTAATCTAAGGGTATTCACTTTCTTGAACGATCACACTTTATCAAACATTGGTAAAATTTTCTAAATATTATTTACATTTTGCTCAAGTCGCACTGACACATACATAAAAAAGCCACAATTTGAAGCTGTGAATCTTTTTTTTTCATGCAGTTTAGCTCATCATGATAAACTTATTTCTTTATATTTTCCTTTCTTTTTTTTTTTAATTCAAAAAGGAATTTTTGAAATAAAATGGGATTATTTTTTTTTTGTTTCACTTTAAGCTAAAATCTAGCATGGTTATAATAAATGGTAAAATAAAGAGTATTTAAAATTTGCTGTGTAAATTGAAAAAAATTATTTACACAAAAATTAAATTTTGACTGTGATATTGGGTAACCTGGGGGGGGGGGGGGGGGGGGGGGNNGGGGGGGGGGGGGGGGGGGGGTAAGCTTTTTAATATTTTTAATATGTATTTTTACAGAAACATCAAAATGGTCTACTGTTCAGGCGCATATAGATACATTCATGTTTTCACATTCTTTAGTAAAAACAGAATATCTTTTCTTTTATCTCTGTAAATTTTCAGATGTTTTGAAAGACCAAATAAAAAAATACAAAGAGGTGTTCATTGAGGCATGTAGACAAGTAAGTTGTTTTTAAGTGCTGTGAAAAATCTTAGCCATGCTTATTGCTCAGAGCTGAAATGATGCTGAAATCTAGCTTTCATGGAACACTGTGAAATATGCTTTCAAATTGTTTTCATATAATCCAAAAGTCTGTTCTGAAATTTAAATGGAGAAATCAGATAATGATTTGATGATTACATGCAAAGATATTCATATAGACAATTTAAGATTTCAAAGAAAAGAACTTTCTTCTAATTACATTTAAGTTTTTTTTATGCAATCAGGTTTGGGCCTTTATGCTTCTTTCTTTTATTATATAAAATTGTAAAACAGTCATGCTCATCGTTGTTTGTTTTCTTTTTATTTGAATTGGAACTTGATGGTCTCGATAAATTTGTCTTCTTAACCAATAGAGGTGCTGTGACTGACATTGGTTACTCCTTCATATAAGAAAATACAATTTGGAAAAGTTTTATTGTTGCATTATTCTGTTAAAGGCACAGAAACTTGATGCAGCTTTATCTCAGTACCTTGGAGAAGCTCAGCCTCTTCCTGACGACCTTGGTGAGTTGGATCCTTTTTTCATCTTAGTGAATACTGTTTGTTTTTGATCGTCCAAGTCCTAAAGTTGTAAGCCTACCATGGCTCTCCATCAGAGAGCTTTGACCAACTGATTCTTTGCAACCACGTTTGTGATAGAACAGTGATCAAGGACACTGAAGAGAAAAATGAATGATTAAAAAGAAAAAGTTATAAGTAGAGAGACTGCAAAAAATGCGTCATTAATATGGAGGTTGTAAAAATTTAGGTTGTAAAAATGAAAAGAGCTTTACATACTTTTATTGAGAAACAAATTAGGAGAAAAGAAAAGAAAAATAAAATGACAAGAGGAGAGGAAAGTTATGAGAGATTTATCATCACTGTTAAAAAAAAAAGGAAGGTTAAATGCTCCTGAAAAAAAAAAATGAAGACCCATTGTCAACTGATAAAAGAATTAAGGGAGAAATAATGAAGAGATGCAAAGACTTTGTTAAAGAGACAAATGAGAACAGTTTTTGAAAGGCAAAGAAACAAATAGAAATATTGAGGGAGACATATGCAGAAAAGGAGGAATTGATGGAGAATAGGAGTAAAGTCCATTGAGATCAAATAATCAAAGAAGAGAGAAAATGAAAATGTCAGAGAGACTAGAACTTACACTCATTGAAGGTTGTATGCTACTTCTAGGGATTCTCTCACTATGTTATATGCATCCAGGACACCTTGGATTACACTCTAATCAAAATGCAGGTGATGAGAAGTTACAAATGCCTCACATTTTTTAATCTAATACATTGGTGCAAGTTGGTTGGCTGTGGCCAGCATACTGGCCAATCAAAATTAACTTTAGTCACTGCTAGCTAATGGGGTTTGAGACAAGGCTTTCATTGTGAAAATTGGGCTTTGGATTTGCTTGTGAGTGAAAAATGAGAAACATGATGGAAGTTTATTTAGCATAAAAAAAGGAGACGCACCTTTTTTAGTTTTTTTTTGCCCAGGAAAAAATTTTGGTGAATGACAAAAAAAATCGCCTACCTGGATAGCTATTGCTGAAGTCCTACGATATAATGGACTTGGTGGATAGGGGAAAAGAGAACTCGTCATATTTCTTGGGTAAATCCAATATCCGAGTTATGCTTCCTTTGCTGATTACGTCACTGGGCATCATATTCTTGCAATTATGAACCCATTTTTATGCCACAAATGCTTGTCAGCTCATTGGAATGTGCATGCAATAGTCACATTCACTTGCAAACAACAAAGTACATATAACTTGAGAGGAGTGACCTCCGCCTAGGATGTGGAGTTTCACCGTTATGCTTGCAACAATCTGATGGCAGGGATGCAAAAGCCACCGATCAGCATCTAAAGATATCTCTCTTATTTCATTTGAGCCTTTCCACCAGTGCACTGGCCTGACAGACGGCCTTAAAGCCTGAGATCACTTTGTTGATGTTGGGTATACACAAAAGTCCAAATTCAGCCCAAAAAGTACATGGGGCTATAGCAATTATGTGTATGGATTGATCTAGTAGATAAAAAACCTGTGACTCTATGATCATATAATATAGAATTCAGCAATTTACACTAAAATCTGGTGGTTTTCTCAATGAAACTCATGAACATTATGGCTATTTTTATCTGATGTGAAGTTAAAAATATTTTTTCAAATCTGGCTCCAGTCAGTTTACAACTGTTTTCAGGATTTTTCCTTCTTCTCCCACATAATCAAGCCTGAGGCCTAAAAATCTTGGTAGAACTCGGCATCCTTATAGGCATAGATTTCTATGAGTGATGTCCCTTGTAGAATTAAAAAAAAAAATGAGGTACACACATTGCTCTATATTGTTGAAGTATAATCACAAGAAAACTGAATTTGAAATCCCACATAGATGATCCATCAATCTGAAACTTTTAAGTAATGGATTCCTAATTGTTTCAAGCAAAATTATTACCATTTAATCTACATGAAGTACAAGCTAGCTGTTGTGGATTAGATTTAGATCTAGACCTGGGCTTAAAATCAGCATTGGGTTTAGGCTTTGATGTACACTCACATTTTCAGTTGAAATGAAATTGACTTTAAAACACCTGAATTTAGTGCAAGAAAAATGTTTGAAACCTTCAGTTTTATTAATCTAGAAAAAGGTTACTTGACGTTCATGTAATTGTATAGGTCTGGCATAGCTGAAAAATGCCAATTACATCATCAAAAAATGCCAAAAATGTCCTCTCAAAATGCTGAAAAAAAAATGCAACAACAATAAGGCAAAAATGCAAAAATTCATACGATTGCAAAAACGAAAATTTTGTGATATATTGAGGTGTACATGAAACATGAATAATGTCAATTATTGAAGAGTATTGGTCATGTTTTTTTTTTTTTTTTTACAATTTAAAAATGACAAAGACAGTAGCTAAACATTTCAGCCTTAAAGATGATAACATCAAACATCTCATTATTATGGCTATTGATCATCTACCACACTCTGACACCATCAGCAGACTTAGTAAAGAAACATTTTGGATTCACACTTTGAAAGCAACAGAACCACAAGAGATGGACATTAATGAACAGTTGTCTTTTCCCATACATTTACGCCATTCTTTCATGACATAATAATTTATCCCCCACCTGTGGCCTGGTAGACTAGTTTGAGTTGGTGGTTGTATTCTTTTATTATGTTTTTACAGTCTTTAAAGCAAAATGTGCATTTTGGCAAAGCCAAATGTTGTGAAATAAGAAATTATTATTCAAACCTTTAAAAATCTGTTTTTGGTTGCTATAAAAATTGCGTTGAGAAATGAGAAAAAATATGGAAAAGGTTGGTAAAAGTAAAAAAATGTGGCCGCAAATTTGCCAATGCTATCGAATTAAACCTCCATGCCAGTTAGGTAGATCTAATCCAGATTTTGTTCTGGTCCAAATGAATTGGATACAGACTTAGATAAACTGATCTTTATTTCTTGGACCTATTACATATTCTTTATTTGAATTTTTTCGATCTGTAAGCTTTTACATGATGGTCAAATTTAATTGACATATAAAATGGATATTTTAGTTCAGTATTTATATTATCTGTTGCGACCTGGCCTAATTAGACAGGGTGTTATACTTTGTTAGCACTAGACATAACTTTTGGTGTGAGACTCAGTTTGAGTTACCCAAATTCATAATTCACTAAATAGATCTAGTCTCAAGCCTTTTAAAGCTCTAATTTAGATGAAATTCACTTCTTTTATAGATTTAATCGAATTTAGATATACTAGACTAACCCAGGAGTTATTCTAAAATACATAATTATAGTTCGCATTGTTTTTAGATCGAATAAAAAAATATATTGCTTTATATTAGCAATAGGCCCTCTTTCAAGTCAATACAAAATTTTGATCCCTTGTTGCTGGCCAGTTCAACTTTGCTTGCTTGCACCCATGCTAATATAAATCTGTATTGTCAATAGTTCTTTTTAGGTATGATATTCTGTGTTTCTTTCTCTTTTTGTGAATGTCAATGAGCATTCAACAAAAGATTTTTTAAACTATCAAATGAAGACTTAATTGAATAAAAAATTATATGATTTAATATAATGTGAGTCTAGATTTAGAATATCTAGATGTAACGTGCAGAGTCATAGTATAAAAATAATGCAGTTTTAAAAATGAGCTTTGCTCCACACCAGGTTGACATTTATAGGTATGTGTAGTGTGTACATGCAGGAGTTGCAACTTCTCCTTCTTTTAATCAGTGTTGACATTGAAGAGATAGATGCCAACTTCTTAACTTGTATTCCAAACAGTAAGAGATCCATAACAGAATAAATTCAAAATAATTGCTGCAAATCTGTTAACTTTTTATGCCACAGGAACAACTCATGAAAAAGCTGCCAGTCTTTGAATAATCAGTATTAAAGTTTCTTATCTTCAATCAGATGAGGTAGACAGTGCACCATCTGTTATCAGAAAATGTCCCAGGTGTGGCAATCCAATGACTTTGCGGACAAAAAAAGATGGCAAGGGGTAAATGAAATATCGGTGTAAATTTTGTTACTTCTTTTTAAATGTTCTGAAACTGATAGAAGTTGATGTGCTTTATTCTAATTTTCTAGTTTTTACAGATTAAGAAAACAAAATAAAATGTGTAAGTTGGCTCAACTTTCATATTGTTTTTCTTCAAGCAATACATCGTTTTTCCAGGAGTTGTGGGAATATTATGAAAATAAAGCCTTTTAGTTATGTTTAATTATTTTTTTTCAGCGTGGGCAAAACTTTCACAAACATTGCACATCATCTTAAATATGAATATTTAACTAAGTGTTTTACTCTTTCATCTCTAGAAATTCAGA
Source organism: Plakobranchus ocellatus (assembly GCA_019648995.1). NCBI lineage: Eukaryota > Metazoa > Mollusca > Gastropoda > Plakobranchidae > Plakobranchus > Plakobranchus ocellatus. The sequence goes on from BLXT01005762.1 coordinate 1,611,746, forward strand.
AGATACGGTGATCATGGTATTATTTAAAGATTTCCTTAAAACCCATAATTTCTAAAGTATTTTGATTAGAATTTGAGTCCTTTTTCCTCCTTGCATTTTTTTTCTTTTAAATATCTTTACAATTAAGAAATGTGTTGTATACACTGGCAATAGGAATGCGAAATGATTTTTTTCCTCCATTCCCAGCTTTTACATAGGATGTTCAGGATATCCCAACTGCAAGGCTTGTATCTGGTTGCCAGATTTTGTACTGCACGTGCATGCTACCCAAGAGATCTGCCAAAATGTTAGTAGTCAGCTATGTCTATTGTCTTTTCTATCCTGGTACCTGTTTTTGCAATCTTCTTGTTTTTTTATAGTTTTTTTTTTTCAATGCAGAATACATTTGAAACTTGATTTATTGAATGAGTTTTTAGATATTTAATATTGCTTGAATAGAATCCTCTCTAAAATTGTTTTTTCTTGCCAAGGTTAAATATAGCAATTGGTATACATGGAAAAAATGTCTGTGTAGCAGTCCCACAAAATGAGTCAAATTGTTGTTCTGAATGACTGACTTTAAATGAAAGCCATTATTTAGAGAGGGTAAATAAGAATAAATTTCTAAAGACATGCTGTACATAAAGCATTGGAAATGTTTACTTCCTTACTCTAATATTTTGAGTTGATTTTTGCGATGCAGACCTGCAATTCGACTCACTTTGTGAGACTGCTGCGCATTTATATATTGCAAAAATACAGACCTACCAGGGACTGTTATTGATAACAATAATAATACCAGAATGAACTGAGTGTCATTCCCAATTTGCAAATATCTGTATTATGTTTGAGAATCTTCAGAAAAACTTAACTGAATATGCTTTTCTTGACAGAAATTCAGAAAATTAAATTTCATGGTGTCATCATCAAGTTAAATCTGTGATGCATGATTTATTCCGCATTTTGATTGATTTTCATATGACGTCATTTCCCTGTTGCAAAGGCCTTTGCTAGTGTCCCTTTATTCTACAAGTTATAAATATCATACTTGAAGCAATCTGAAAATTCTAAAGGCCCAGATTTTATTGAGCTAAAAATGGGCTCAGGATAAAGTGAGCTGAAGTATTTCAAAAAAGAACTTGAGAATAAATGGTGCAACTTAACTTGTTTACCCGGTGATTAACACAAGGCAATCTATTTCTCTGTCTTATCAAGTGTGGCCCAGACCAAGTGTCAAAGTTGAAGTTCAAATTCAAACAAGGCAGTGTTCCTCTTACCATTCCTAACAAGTGAGAATTTTTTTTGTTTGTTTTTTTTTTTTTTTCTGTTGAGATTTGTCCTAGTCATAATATTTACATTTGTTTAAGTGGCTAGCAGCCCAATGTCATATGTGTTTAGAGTTGAGGGTTAAATAGTTGAATGTGACTAAAGCAACCATGTAGAGAAACTTATTCTCCCCTTGTAGAAGAATTGATAAACTAGTAAATAATTTTTGAGAATTTGAATTTTAAATGAATTATGAGCAAAAGTTATGTAGGTTCAGGTTTTTTTCTTATTTCTTTTGATTACTCATCTGAATTCATGAATAAGTGAATGTGTACCTGTTCAGTTAAATAACAGTTACTCATCATAAATATATTGAATCTTGTATGTTATAAATACATAAGTGGAAGCCTTTTGATGTTTTCCAACTGCAGTTCCTGTTGTATGATAGAAACTTTCCAGTGTTCCTCCTCTCCCCAAAATAATTTCTCTGGTGCTGTCTTGCATTTTCCATTAGCTACATTGGTTGCATTGGTGGCTGTGATGAAATGCTGACTGAAATCCTAGGAATCCGCCCTCTCAGTGGACATGGTAGGATTTTAAGTTTAAAAATTTTCTGCAATAATTACATTTGATTCTGTTTAACTTTGAAATAAAAATTAATTGAAATCTCTATTTCTATAGTAACAGATTTTTCCCTAGTGTTTTCATTTAAGCTACCTACACTCTACTCATCTTTTGCTTCAATTGAAAATGGAAACAAAAAGCATGAATTGAGTCTAGATCTAGAGCCAGAACGATTCATCTTTTATCAAATTTTAATATTCGGTCAAATTTTGGTTTGGCTTTGGCTAGGCTTAGATCAGGTTAACAGTGCCATTATTATTTTAGCTTTGTTTACCCTTTTAGATCTATAAAATGTCGAAAATTTACGTTGTTCCGAAATTGTTCTCTGATTTCTGTTCTGTAGTCCATTTAAAAGAACTTCTCCTTACAGGTAGCTTTCAGCAAGACCTATAATTCAATAATATAAAACCATTTGTGACACTTAGGGTTGAAATTTTTGTATTTTTATGTAAAAATTCTGAATGCACTGTTACAAACAAAACTTTATTTTGGTGTTTGATGTGAGTCTTTGCCTTATGTTCCCTCAGTGTTCACCATGTGATAAAAATCATTTTTTGTACTCCTTGGTTAAGCTCTATTTATTTAAAGCCTCTCGTTTGCAACAACAATCCAGTTATAGACTGAAACCAGCCCTTGACAACTTTTAAAATTCCTTTTTTATTTCCCATATTTTCATGTTCAGGTAACAATATCTTGCCTCGGACAGAAATAAGATCCAATCCACCCTCAACTGGAACGTCTACTATCAAAAGGCAAAATGGTGGTTGCAGCACCAACATAACCAATGATGTTTCTACCCCAACAATAGAGGGAAATCGTCGAATTGCTGCAGTCAGTTCTTCAAGTGGTACAAAAACATCTAGAACACCAAGCAACCACAAACCTGTATCAAGCAGCAATCTCAAGTGCAACAAACCTGGCAGTTCTACCAGGGACTTTCACACACATGCCCTATCTGATTCAGCATTGAATAGCCATCAAGAGCAAACACAAAATCGAGGTATTGATAGGTCCAATAGAAAATCTGTTACCAATATGGACTCGGGGTTTGGTCCAGTGCCAAACAGGCAAGATAGAACTTTCTCTTCCATAAGTGCAGCCTCACCTTATCCTCGCGGTCCGCTTTCATCTATATCTAACAGTGGTTTCAACATTGCAAACAGAAGGGCACAGGGTGCTGGTGACAGTATTCATTTTGGCATTGATAGTGCAGCAGAAAAGGCCATTGTCTGCAGCTGTGGGAATGATGCTGTTATCCTCACTGTCAGGAAGGAGGGTCCCAATACAGGTGCGACAATGAATCATACCAAATCTGCTCTAATGCACCTAAAGCTTTAATTGTAACATTTGAAAGATAGATGCTCATATTTTCTCTCAGGGTCAATTAAAAAGAAAAATTTTGTTGGTAGAGTATTATCACAAGCTTGGCAGTCTTGGTGCGGAATTGTGTGGGCTATGGACCAAGTTTTTATGAAGAGAATTTATCTGAGCATTCAACAGTAATATTCAAGCAATAATTTTTGTTTTTTTCATTTAGTTTCATTTTTTTTGTGTTTGTTACTTTTTATTATGTAATAGAAACTCATGGATTAAAAACAATAATTCAATTGTTAGTGACTTACGTAATTTCTTGTGGAGAGCGGTGGCGGATCTGGTGTACGTTTTAATTTTATATAGCGTGATGAATACATCTAATGCAGAAATATGAAGACAATACATTTAATAGCAAAACTTGACCAGGATGCAATTGGCTTTGCAACTTTAAAGCTGGCTATAGCTTTAGGTAGGACCAACCGCCTAGTATTAAGTTTCCAGGTTTTTATCTTTAGGAAAGGAAACTCTATGCTTAGACTATGATGCTCCGAAGTTTCAGTCATTGCTTGCTTTGTGAGTTTCAAAGTTTTGATTAGATGTCTTGAGTGAATCATAATTAATAGGTTTTTATTGTTTTACAATGCTGTAGCTGGGAAAGATAAAACCCTACTGGTGACTTGTTGTGCATGAGTGTAACTCAGACATGCCTACCATTCGGATTCACTCCGGAGTGTTACCTGAAAATGACCTGCGTTTTGGAAATCCGCATTTTCATCACGAAATCTGGAATTTTGCCCATTTGGGATTGGTCATGCTCTCAGAAATAAACCTAGTCTAGATTTAGCAGCGCTTCTCTGCATAAATAATGCGGGAATATTAAAGGTCTGAGAGAAAAAAAAAATAACGGCGCGAACACTGCAACAAACTTTTCAAACTTATTAAATGCATGGCCCTCTTTGCTAGACCTTTTTTCATAACACGGAGCATGCATCTCGCACACTGAAGAAGGTTTGGGGCAAACCTATCAGTGCAGGGCATAGAGAACATCATTGTTAGGCCTACCATCACTGATTGTTGCTGCGTTGATGGTCGGTTGTTCCCACTGTGACTTCACTCTCCTGGACTAGAGTTTTTTTCAACAGACATATCTTTGCAAGGAAAGCAAATACGAAAATTCTGACCGCAAATTTGAAATCAGCGACCTCGAATTAAAAAAGAAACATCGTGGCAGAATTTCAATTTTAATAGAAATAAAGAATTTTGGGATAATTTTTTTCCCGTTTTAAATCTATCAATTGCACTATTGTAGGTCAATGGTTTTGTCGAACCTAATTATTTACTTTGAGACTAACTATACGAGCAGTCTTATATCTAGAGAAGCTATAGACCCAACATTGAACTTAGGCTCTGTGCAAGACTGTCTGATTGATGCTAGGCTCTTGCCATTGCCAGTCCTATGATGGTAATATGAACTATCCATAGATTTAGAACTTAATATAATACAACCAGGCTTGCGTATCTTCGATAAGTCTACGTCTCTTCAAAATGACCGAAAGGAAATTGCTCTACACAGAAGCTCCAATCAATTCGCAAAAGAGAACAGCATTGTATTCGAAAAGAATGCATCGAGGCATTCCGCGTGTTAGGGATAGAATAGGGAAATGTTGAATGGAATTTTCTACTAGTTGAGAAAAGGTAATAAAATTGAATTCCAATGGTAACATTGAAATAAGTGACCCAAAGTTAAACAAGCCTTTGCAGTATGTGTAGAATGAAAATTTTAAGGGCAAATGTTCTTTTCATGTCATTAATCTAGGGCCGATTGGCTCAACATGAAAGTAAACACATTGGAATGTATGCAAAGAGGCTAAATGTTAAGCATGTTGGCTAAGTGTTTCTGCTGATTTAGACAGGAACTGATATTCTCTACACTCTCCCCCGTCCTAAAGGTACATCTCTATGATTAATTAGACCTTAGCTAAATTGAGTACTTTATTTTTTGTTTACTCAGCGTCAGTTCCTGTCATATTTAGGTTTGTTCCGCATTTTTGCCCTTGATGTTCCTCAAAAAATTTTTCAAGGGTAGTCATGTCAGGTAAATGCTCATGCTCTAACTTCCTCAAGGCACAGTGTCGGTAGACAGAGTGATGACAGATAAGAATGCCTCAGGATTAGTTCTAAACATCTAACACTAACAGCCTAGCTTCAAAGAGTCACTATTTTGCACATCTTTTAAAGGGTGGTATTATACTTTGAATGAAACAATGTTGTCTTTTCTACAAATATACCTTCAAAAGATATATTCTTCCTTTTCATTTTTATCTTGATATTTTTTTTTTCTTGGTGGATTTCTTAGGCCGTCAATTTTACAAATGCTCTGGGCAAAATGGAGAAAACTGCAACTTTTTCCTCTGGGCAGATCAAAATGATCAGTCATCAACACTTTCTAGGTAGGTTGAATATCTGATCCACCTATACCAATGTAATTGTTACCCAATTCATTTTGCCAGTTTTTTATTTCTTAAAATTGATTTTTTTTTTACCATTGAGATATTTGAGTACAGCATTGAAACTGAAACGGTTATATTCTGCTGATTCAATCAAATAAGAAGCCTTATTTTTTAATCTCATGATCAAAAGGTAAAGTAGCCTGCTCACAATGTCCTTTATTTACCATTAAGAAAAATTTAAAAGTAATGTGCTGTACACATTCATGTCTTTTTAGCTGTGAAATTTACATGCCTTTTTGAGCATCTAGTGTAAATTTGGTGCAATAGATTATAAGGAAGTTCTACTTATGTTTTATGAGGATGGGATATCACCCTGAGTGACAAGAGCACTGATGTGGCAATCTTAGAAAACCTATTGCAGCTCGCTTGCGCTATTTTGTGCTAGGCTCTTCTTAGGTAAAAAATGCAGCTTTTCACTTGAGCGTGAATTATCTTTTAATTACTGCATACGTACAAAATATATGAAAAGAATTAAACTTTGAAAGGCTCACAAATGCGGGGAATTGAAAAACTCCACTTATATATCTGGTGATTTGTGAAAGGTTTTCTGAAGTTGCCACACATATATAATGTTGATGTAGAAAAACTATGGAGATGTTAAAAAAAAATTGAGGCAGGAGTTGTTTGCTAGAATGCTTTGAAATAAACCACTCATGGGATCTGCGATCTGCTATATTAATTTGTTTTACACGTATGTTATTTATAATGTTTAATATTTTATATTTTGTATGTTGCTTTATTTATTCTCTTGTATAATGACTCTTATAATCCTAGATAAATAATCATGAACTATGTGATGTTAGCTTTGATAAATTTATCAAACAGAATGAAACTTTGACCACATTCAGGCTTTTACTTTATCTGTTCTTTATTGCTTTTTACTTTTAGACAGTATTGACCACTTTTTGCCCAATTCAAAGGTTTTCACCAGTGTGATAGGAACATTTTTAAAAAAATGCTGCATATCTGTCTCAGCTGTATCTTCTTATCGGACCAACACTAAATTTGTTATATTTTAGTGGACTTCCAAGATATTGTGATAACAGATTTTGTTGAATTTTTATTCAAATTAAAGTTGGTGCAACATTCTGTGCTGCTTCCATAAAACTTATGTTTATTGCCTACCAACAAGGTTGAAGAAGCACAATTGACCTAACAAGGACATTTTTGTGTTGATTCTCTAATAATCCAATCCTCTTGTATGATCAAGTGTATGTCAATATAATTGTCCCGTTCAACTTCCAGCTAGTCTCAATTAAGTGATATGTGTATGATCAAGGTTTAGAGATCATCTCAAAAGTGCTTTTCATTTACATCTTGATTTAAAGATTTTATCTCATCTAGAAGAACTTGGAGGCAGACGTTTCTCACTATTCTTAGTGAAAACGGCAAAACGGCTTGAAAATAGTTGATATTTAAATGATGCTTTTTTTTTTTTTTTTTTTTT
>BLXT01005762.1:1638848-1651158 GCA_019648995.1 Plakobranchus ocellatus
GGGGGGGGGGGGGGGGGGGGTAAAAAAAAAGTCCCAAAAAAGGTGTAAAATTATATTTGAACAGCCCCATAGACACGCTGTACGTCACTGTACGGTATCTTACCGCATCTTACCGAGCCGTTTAATTTTTGGAAACTAATTTTACTTTAGTAAAAGGCTTAGCACTCGACTTTGCTGTAGCGCCACGCTTAAGGTTAAATTAAATTTTTTGCAGTGTCACCTTTTTGTCAAGGTGGTAGGTGTAAGTAAGATGAAGTGGAACTTATCAGTGTTCAATCTTGCAAGCCAGTGCTGTCAGTAAAACATTGCATAATGTTGTGTTCTGGTTCATAGGGTAGAAGAAAACAATCAATCTAGAGCACAAGAACAAGCTTATCTCAGCTAGGCAGACACACGTTTAAGAATTTTTTACTTGGTATAGGACAGAATTCACCACAATGCATCAATCCATGTATCTCAAGTTGTTAAAAACAAACAAACAAACAAACAAACAACATTAGCAACAACAGCAACAAAATTTTAAAAAAAAAAACCAAAAACGTAAAAACGTCTCGGAAATATGAAAAATATCTGCCATTTTAATAAGAGGAATAATTATACAATAAGTGGTAAAAAAAGGTGCGACAGTGAATACAAACTTTCAACAAAAAAAAGTGAATCACTTTAGGGAATAAATTGAAACTTTTCGCTTTTCGCTACAGTTTCAAAGTGGTAATCACTTTTCCTTCCTTTTTCATTCACAAAGGTTATTTCATATCACTAACCTAAAAGGAGTAAGGATTTATTATGTTTTAGTCTTCAGATTTTTTCACATCTTTAAAATAAGAGAGACCTCTTTAAGCTTTGGGAATGTTCATGTATTCATGTATCTCAAGTCGTCTCTTACTGATGAAAGTAGGCTAAATGGATGTGAATATTATTAACTTCCTGTCATGGCCTAAGCGAATAGAGGATGTCACATTGGCTCGCAAAAACCAAAGTCTATCTTTAAAGGGTGAATAAACATTCATAAAAGTCCATCTAGATTAATTCCAGTCAAATTCCACGAATATTATAAACAAAGGCACTAAATCCAATTAAGTAAGGCAAACATATGCTTTGAAATTCCCTGGCTAAGCGTAGGCCCACACTGGGGGCGACGCGACTTGCCATGGCTAACATGAAGGACTGATGTCGCAGTTACTGTGCGCTACCCACCGACAAGTTAGCCTGATAATTTGCGTAACAAGACTGGCCTCGTGGTTCGCGCGGCAACGGTCAGTAGAAGTATGCGTGGTTACGTAATACTAGCCCCCTTTCCCTTATCCAACAAAGCCACTGACGTAAGATTAGGCTGTAAAACACAAAGAATAGCTCCGACGCTTCGACAAGTAGCCGACTTGGTGTGCGCTCGCACCAAAGAAAGAGAGTATTTCAAAACATGTATTGTTGGACACGTAAAAAAAACTACTGCCTCCAGCGTGGGCCTACGCTAAGGCCGAGCCCACACTGGAGGCGACGCGACTTGTCATGGCTAACTTGAAGACCAGGCTGTAAAACACAAAGGATAGCTCCGACGCTTCGACAAGTAGCTGACTTGGTGTGCGCTCGCACCAAAGACAGTATTTCCAAATATGCAAAGTTGGACACATGAACTGCAGCCTCCAGTGTGGGCCAACGCTTACGCAAAGCATCAGGTTTATTGTTCTTGGTTCAAGCATAATATTGCGAAGTAAGTCCTTCACACCAGCTAGCCACAAGTCAACGACACCTCCAGCCTAAAGCTATGTAAAAGTCGAAGTATAATGGAGGCAGCAGTTGCAATTACCATTTTGACAACTATTGGCTTACTTGGAAAGAGGGCTTCAAGCCGATGGTCGCACCTAATCGAAAGGTCGGGGCTATTTGTGTATTACAGTCTGACTGTGACTGTCGCTCTTTTGGATACCTAGTGGTTGTAAGGATTAAATTTTACTGCAGGCAACGCTGACATAAAGGGCGTGAGTTAATTACTATATTTTACTCGACAAGCAAGCCTAAGGCTGGAATTGTAATGGAGGCGACGTTGATTATGATTGCTGAGGTGAAGGTCTTGTGTATCGCAGTTATTAAATTTTACCTTCATAGATTTCCTAAGTTTAAATAGCTGCGCGGCACGGGAGGCCTTGCTTTATTTAAAAGGCTGCTAAAAGCCACCTCCTCTATTTCTAGTTGATCTGGTTTTTGACGCTGTCGTTTGAAGAGAAACTATTCAGTTTGTGATTGTCATGGTGGCCAAAGTCTGTATCGGTACCTCCTCTCACCTGTTTGTTTATAAAGGCGAATATTTGCTAACCTCCCACCATTTTTATGTATGGATTGTAAGACGTAGTATAGAGACTTAGCTAATGCTTTCGAGCAAAGTGCATTTCGGTTACCGATATTGTTAAGTAATTAATAAGACTATGCTGATTTTTATTACAGGGTATAAGACTGATTGAACGCTTCAAAGACGAGGTGCCGCACTAGGAAGAAACTTGGATTATCTTCTTAACCACTTTTTGTGTTTTGGTGATTCATCCAGATACCTGGAACGAAGAATTGAAAGCAAAAGCATGAGATTGTCGACGACATGGGCAAAACATACGACATAATTCATTCAAGCAATCTACTTTTTGGATTCATTCTGCTTTACAAAAGAACAACATTAGTGACAATTTGAATTGGTTCTTTTGAAAAGAAAACAAAAAAAATTCCCATCTCGTTATAACAAAGTGGAATAAAGATAACATAAAATACTAATAGTCATTTTTCAGCACATACCGGAAACAATTTATGGGAGTAATATCGTATATTTCATTATGTTATACATATAGAATATATGACTTGAATTTAAAAGATACAATATTGGTCAAAGAGATTATTGAATTAAAAAAAAAAAACCAAAACATATGAATCATGGATGCACCAAAAAAAACTTATCTGATGAGGTCGTTCTGTTTTCTTTTGCTTCTGTGCCTTCACCACGTCAAGCTGTCCGTCTCTATCTATCAAAACTCAAACAAGGTAATAGTCATGGATGGTACTGGACAAGAAAAAATTGACAATACTGAAGGAGAACTTTCCACATTGGAAAAACGCTTTCGAAACCAAAACAGGTTTGATAACTCCATCATATTCATGGAGAACAAAACCAATTCCAAGAAAGCGGGTGAGCAAACTCACGGAACGAAAAAGAGACCTAGATATTCTGATCTCACACTGTTTTCTTCATGTGGCGAAATAGGACCTTTTCCCACCGCAGATAAACATAGGCGACAGAATATGCACATTCCTACAAGCCCCACGTCTACTTCGAGAGATGTGGGCAGTGAACAGTGTTGTAAAGTTTACAATACCTACGCTGACTGCAGGAGCTGTCATTTATTTACCATTCCAACTGATCTACCAGCCAATATCACAGTCTTATTGCTTGGACATAACAAAATAGGCGACTATGTTCTTCGACCCGGAGCATTTTCACGTTATTCAAATTTGACTCTTTTAAATTTATCTAGAAATAAAATTACATCTTTACCAAATGGAGTTTTTCAAGGCTTACCTAATCTGCAGTGCCTATGTTTGCAAAAGAATGCCATAAAAATGGACCAGTCTCTTAATTCATCCCTTGCTTTTGAAGCACTCAGCGAATCATTGTTGTTTCTGAAACTGAACAGAAATAATAACAATCCTATGGACAAAAGTTTAATATATCCCTCCTTCGCCCTAAGTTTCCTCAAGAATCTTAAATACCTTTATCTGGATGGCATTCCTTTTAAACGATTTGAGAACCCTGACCGACAATTTAGTAAGCTGACACATCTGACTTTGGCTGGTTTTAACGAAGGTTTTTGCAACATTACTGGTCTCTACAACAATGCTTTTGAGCTGGATGCGCTGACGTATCTTAACATATCGGACTGTACTATTGAGGGACATTTTGTTAACGAATCCGCGTTTGAAAACTTGAAAAATTTACAGACTCTTGATGTTTCTAACAACTTTGATTTAGGTATCGCCACAGTAGGAGATTTCATGTATGGCTTAAGAAATAATAAAAACTTTGAAAATTTAGTCATGGAACGCATCAACCCCCGTTTTACACCTTGCATTGCTATCTACACTTACACTCTACGCCACTTTAAAAACACTGGACTCAAGAGAATTTATGCTATGGACAATGAGATAGAGATAATCGAGAAAGGCGCTCTGCAAAATCTTCCAGAAACGCTAATTTTTCTTAATCTGACTGCTAATAAGATCATATTTGGCAGTTACCTACAAGACCTTGGTTATTTAATTGGGCTGAATACCTTAATTTTGGATGGGTCATTGAAACCTTACGAGTTTCCATATCAATATCCAACTGTAGGTTTGAAAAACTGTGTAATGAGAACAAGTGATGTTCCAAAATCTCTTTATCAGGAATACCCTTCAGTAATAGGTCGTTTTAACCAGTATATAAAATTTATTCCTGTTCCACCCAATCTCACTCAACTGAGCATGGCGCGAAACGGAATGGTATACACTTTGAACAATATAACATTCTCTACAAATAACGTGATAAAATTGGATCTAACAGGCAATATTCTCCAGTATTTAGACGGACCTATTCGTGGCCTCGAAAACTTGCAAACCCTTACAATGGATGAATGTTTCGTTCACTTTATATCAGATCGTTTCTTTGATTTCTTCCCAAATCTTCAATACCTTACTTTCTACCGTAATCTTCTTGGGCAGATACTTCATGAAGATTATAACGGTTATATATTTAAGAACTTGAAGAAACTAGTACTTCTGAACCTTTCCACAAATAACATTTTTCGTCTAAATGGCCCAGTGTTTAAAAACTTGAAGGAGATGAAGCATTTGGATATATCTCAAAACAGACTTGGAAAAGTGAATTTTTCAATCGCTCATATGAAGCAACTTGAAACCATCAACCTCAAAGGTAACCAAATTAGGACCCTCACCACCCAGACAATGAAAGAAATCGATTTGATCAACAAGGAAACATTGCAGTTAAAGATAGATCTGAGCAACAACCCTATTGGTTGTGACTGCGACAACCTGAAATTCCTCGAGTGGTTTACTGAGTCCGGAGTGATGTGGGATAACTTCACTCGCCATCCTTATTATTGTGAATTGGAGTATCAACCGGATGGTTTCAAGGATGTGATAGAGAGACTGCGACAAAAGTGTGTCACCCACCAGACCCTCTTCATGATTGTGACGTGCGCCACTCTTTTTATAATGCTGATTATTGTCGCCATTCTTGCATATCGATTCAGGTATGTACCTTTCGCCGTTTTTGGACAGCACAGAGATAAAAAAAAAGTCACTTAAAATAAAATACAAAACTAAAAAATAAAATAATTAAGACAACCTAGGTAAAGCATCTTTGAAAGCACTTTATCTTACCGAAAAATATGAATTTTGTATTCATCTATGTAATGTTTTGCAGATATATGAGTTTGAAAAAAAAAAAGTCGAGGCAAAAAAGCCAAATTATTTTTTAGCCAAAGGATTGGCCACAGTCTGATGCATTCTTTGAAAATAATTAATTTTTTCCTCTGCCTTAGGAAAAGTCGTCTTTTCAAATTTAATCTCAAGATCTTAAGTGATATGAATAAATATTCCTATAAAGCATAGAGCTCTATTCAACTCTTCTCTACCGAGTTCTTCACCCACCGCAGTGACTGTTGCATGCCTCATGAAAGCAAATTTACGTTTGTTTATTAGTTACCTACAAGATTTCCTCCGAGAGTTATATAACGGAAAATTCTAGGTCAATTTAAGCCTATACCTGTTCTAGGATAGGCCTATAGCTTCAATGTTTTTAGGAGAACATGTTTTTGTTTCAAATTTCTAATTTAAGATGTTTTTCTTCATATTTTTTCGTCATTTTTTTGACGGAATCGTACTTGGACTGCATTTGTTTGAGAAAAATTAAAATAAACTAAAGGCATTGAAAACAAAAGCTCTAATAAGACTTTTTACTTATCCTCTGTAATAAGCTTAATGCATTCTTTAAACAATATCCCAAGAAAACGGGTTCTTCCTACGGCCGTAAATGTTAAGTTGAACAACGGCGTGGAAAGTCTACAGGAACAAATTTCACACATACAAAAAAAGAAAGTAAATTGGGACTCAATATAAGTATCGATATATGCAATATCTCGATGTAAGTGGAGTGCACTGTGCGTTAAATAAGATAATTATTATCGGAAGAAAAAGCAACGCAAGCTTAGTCTCCGATTAGCAGCGGGGAAAAAAACTTTTAGCTTTTTAAACTACCGTAAAACGTAACTGTATATCTTTTAAACTGCTTGGATTCCTCTGCATAGTCTCCACAAATATTATGTCCGCACACTTAACGCCGGGTCCTCTTTCTCCAGATGGACTCTACGACACTGGTATCATGCGGCCAAAATGACGGTGCGCCCATCCTTGCCAGTTACTGAGTACGAGTATGACGTATTTGTCAGTTATAGCGACAAGGATGACTTTGTGGAAGAGGTAAATCAACATAGCACAATAAGCATAAAATATTTGTATTTCATTTGTCGTTACAAATATAAGACTAGATGTAAAAAGGTTTGCAGAATATTCCAAGTTTAAACAAAAAGATTTTAGTATTGAAACTGCCTAGAGGCAGCGCGCTATTAGTTCAAATGGAGCAAGTGATCCATTCATACAGTTTCTTGGCAGTTCATTTTCCTGATTAGAAAATCATTAATCAATTGGTATTCCTGCGGTCTTATAAACTCCTTTGAATCGGCATCCCAAAAGAGGGACTCGGTTCTATCGGAAACGTAATGGTTATATAACGGGAAGAAGAAAATAATCTCTTGTAATTTTCATTGAGAGGAAACAAGCATAAATTTTGTATCGTACAATGAGATTTGTGTAAAAATAGTTATAGAAATTTCTTACATTGACTTAGAGTAAGATTAAGAAAGGCCTACATTAAATTGGACGGCTGAGAAGGCTAATACTTCTGTTGTTCTACGCTCTAATTGTACAGACATTTTTTCGAACATTTTTCATATGATGGGTCCTGTTGTTCAGCTTTAAACCCTTGTCATTAAAAACACAAAACAAAAGTCAAACCAAAACCAACCCCCCCTCCCCCAAAAAAAAACAAAAAAACACTAAAAAACAAAAAAAACTTAGTGAAGTAAGGACATGTGGTGTATCTATAGTTCCATTAAACTAGGCCTATTATGAAATGATATCAAGAAATGTACGTACAGATTAAGAAATAAAGTGTCTAATCTAAATTTATGATTAATTAATTATCTTGGTTTAGTTATTTTTTTTTGTTGTTTATAGGCTACGCAAGTGAGTTAGGCCGAAGAAAAGGAAACTACATAAGTCAGACACCATTTCTAAAAATATAAATACTAATATTAAACCCGTACGCGATTTTTTAAAAAACGATCTCAGTCAATGTATTTTAAAGAGCATTTAAATAAGATAGCAACATTTAAAACAAACTCCCTTTTAGATAACATTGCAACACGGAGATTAAATTTTATTTTCACGCTTTACCATTACTAGCCGAATCCATTGCTGATTTTTATTATTTGACTACTACTACTACTACTACTACTACTACTACTACTACCACTACCACTACCACTACCACTACCACTACCACTACTACTACTACTACTACTACTACTACTACTACTACTACTACTACTATTACGACTACTACTACTACTGCTACTGCTGCTGCTGCTGCTGCTGCTGCTGCTACTACTACTACTATTGCTATTGCTACTGCTACTACTACTACTACTACTACTACTACTACTACTACTACTACTACTACTACTACTACTACTGCTACTGCTACTGCTACTGCTTCTGCTGCTGCTGCTGCTGCTACCACTACTGCTTCCACTACTACTACTACTACTACTACTGCTGCTGCTGCTGCTGCTGCTGCTGCTGCTGCTGCTACGACTACTACTACTATTTGTCATGATTCACTGCCTCCTTAACAATTTAGGTCGTGTATCTTTTGGAGTAATATAATTTCATACTTAGAGTACAAAGGTTTCAAATGAAAAAACAAAAACGAAACAAAAGATATTTGCCCGTGAGGATACTCTGAGTTTTTCATTCCAAAATTCGAATTTAATTTTGATGGATAGGTCAGGGTAAAGCAGGGAGGTGCACGAGGAAAGTGACAGTGAGGATCAAAGCTCACCCATTAGTAGCACTCAGTTGGTGATTTTCAGACAGAGGAAATTTTTCCAGCGTTGGTTGCAGTTCAAACGCGTAAAGGCCTCCAAAATAGTATTGGAGTATAGACAGCTGGAAATCGAGTATGTAAAATATTGCTTATGTTTGGACATATTGCCTATGCAGAGGCCTTATGGGCTATGATATAACCAAAAATTTAATTAAACGATAATGTATTTTCAATTCGCAGATGTTTGCCAATATAAGCTTTGTGTCAGAGTGATCGAACAATTTAATGGTAAAAAAATGTTAAATATTAAAAAAAAACCGTTAAGTCTAAGTGTTTAGGCATTAACAATAGTATTTTCGATAAGTAACAGAAATTATGTCAAATTATGAATGTGAAATATAGATATGGAAATGAGAATGCAAATAAGTAGAAATGTTGTAGTAAGAATTCATTTCCTTATGAATTGAAATTTATAGGGAACAGTCCTGAAACGTACTTAATAGTAAACTACGTCTAAAGAACAGTCCTGGAGTGGACTGAAACTAAAATAACTTCTAAAGAGTAGTCCTGGAGCGGACTGAAATTTAGTATACAGGAAAAGCTAAAAAGACATGAGTAAAGCAATACTTAAGACATTTTAGCACTCATACACACTTAAAGAGAAAGAAGTACTCTGGTTGGGGTCATAGTCTAGGTCTAGTGCTCATAACCCGCTATCGAATCATTTGCCGCCATCGAAAATTTACTCGCCATTGACTAATTATTCATCATTGAATATTTATTTGTCATTGAATAATTATTCATCTATGGATGATTATTCGTCAGTGACTGATTATTCGTCTGCATTCCTATAATAGGCACTCTCTTCCGCAACTGTAATCTGTTGATTGTTACTCGAATAAAGGAAATGTTGCTTGCATGCAGTCGCCTTAATGGGTTTCTAAGTTACATTCTAAGCTGTTCTTCATATTTTATTCTTAAAATACAATTAAAACAGTATGTTGTTCAAAATATATTCAATATTCAGCCTGAAATTATTCGTTGTTCAGTCGCGGCTGTAATATTCATGAATGAATGAATAAAGTCGAATATATTCACCACGACACTAAAATTAACGATGTGAGTGGTAAGAAAATCAAATGCAGCCCTGGCTGCATCCAATCAAAAGAGGAACAAAATAAATGGGAAAGAAGGAAATATTAAGCAGTTTGGTCAGAATATATTGAAGATCGTTTCAAAGACGATGGGGATGAAAACCTGGAATAGGTAAAAATCTACCAGGTCCAACTATCCTTCAAAAAGGGATAAATGCTGCAAGTAAGAAATGAGAAATGGAATAGGACCAGAAAACATACCAACAGAAATATTACAGCATTACATGACTTAGGAATAGATCTGACAATAAAACTCCCAAAAGAAATGAATGACAGTATTACAAGTCTGGAATATCTTTTTAAATTTGGCTGTATAGTACTGCATAAAACACCAGGGCAGCAGAATGTGAACTTCATAGATCACTCAGTTAAATGAGCTATTTTACAAAAACTGTCATGCGGGTTTTACGCATAGAATGCGTAAGACTCCAAAGACCAGAAATATATCCACAAACTTGTTTGATTTTGTGCCCGATAAAAGGACTAGAAACGCAATATTCAAACTGCCAATGCTTATGGAAATGTGTATAGAAATGCAAAAAGATCTCCAACTCTGTTTCATTGATTAAAGGCCTTTGACAAAGTAAAACATGACGGGCTGTTTCGCATGCTAAAAAAATTAGAAATTGATGCTAAAAGTATGAGAACAGTTAGAAATCTTTACTGGGTCCAAACTGCATCTATAAGAATTGAAGGAGAACACAGTGATTCCAAACCTCACTGTAAGAGATGTGAGGCAGAGATGTGTAATGTCTTCTGATCTTTTTAACCTATAGGCCTATAGAGAAATGATCTTAAGGAATGTAAAAGACATTCAGGCTTAGGAGTAAATGTAGAAAATCTTAATTTCAAGTATGCAGATGATAAGGTTTTAATGGTAGGATATGGTGAACAACTTGAAAAACCCCATTTAGATACTGTTGTTGTAGAGAGCGATAGCATGGCCCTCTTTTTGAATGTGAAAAAACGGAAATGCATGGTCATCTCAAGGAAATCCCCAAACGCCAAATGCAATCTCGTTAGCAAAGGTGATTAAACCATACAAGTTATGAAATTGAAATATCTTGGCTAACTGATATTAGATGGTAGATGCACGTGAAATAAGTAAAAGAACAGCCATCGCCGACGATAATTTATACAAAAAATTTCATTTCATCCAATAATGGCAAATGGAAACACAAGTATAAAAATCAAAATAAGGGTAATTAAAACATAATTATGTATGGTCTTTACTATTTCATGGTAGTGAGTGTTGGGCAATAAACAGGGAAGCAGAACGAAAACAAAAAGGAGTAGAGATGAGGTTTATCAGAAGAATGATGAGGATACCATGAACAGAAAAAACTCCAATGAATCGGTATTGGAAGAAACTGTTCTTAAGCGATCATTAATTTTAAATATAAGACAGAAGCAACTACAATTTTTCGGACGTATTTACAGATACAAGAATTTAGAACACTTAGCGGTCACTGGAAAGACTGAAGGCAAATGCAGTTGAAGTGGACCAAAAATAATTTTTATCGAAAGTCTCAATATTGGCAATAGGTAATGGTAGCAACAGCTTTATACATGTAGAAATAATTGAGAACAGGTTTGAGTGTGAGAGGATGCGATCGTCAATGTCTGTTCCAGACGGTACCTAAAGAAGATTTATGTAAATGGCAGATTTTGAAAGAAAAAAAAATTGAAATGCATTCTTTAAGGGATAGATCTACAATTCACAGCCACTACTGTGGAGATTGTAGTTTATTCTTGGAGTCGGAATTCTGACGGTGGGAGCGCAGCTGTAAAGTGGGCCTATTCTTATTCCATATTAAATTTTGCACTAGGGTTTTAGATCTAGGCTGATCATTGATTTCTTATTAATTTGCTGTTTTTTCAATAAAACGAACTTTTGTTCGCATTGTGTAAGGTTTAGAGTCACACAAGGCCTTTCGTCTATTTAAAACAGCTCATTGTCACCGAAGTTCAATTTTAAATTTAGATCTAAATAGCACAGCAGCTCGTGTAATGAAAAAGTTATGGGCTCATTTAATAAAAGTTAGTAAATTTTCTGATTTTCACACACTAGCATTTTAATTTTGTTCCGGTTAAACGTGTGCATTTTTTTTTAGTTTTACTTTAGCTTAATCATATTTTTTTTTTTTTTTTTTTTAGAAGTAGCAAACGTATGACTATTTACAAACCTGCAACTAGGGAATAGTATTAATCCTCTATCATATTGAAAAATAATACGGTACAAAACATTACTTTTATCAAAACCTTCTCTATCACTTTAAGGTGGTAGGAAAAATAATAGGGCACAAAACTTTACTTAAATCCAAAACCTTCTCCCCCACTTTTAGGTGCTGATTCCACGCCTCCAGGATCAATATAACCTACGCGTCCATCTTCATGGGCTTCATTTTCGTGCGGGCGACCCGATCGCTGACTCCATCCACAGGGCCGTGAGCACTAGCCGGAAAACATTAGTGGTCATCACCAAGAACATGCTGAGAAGCCACTGGTGCAATTACGAGCTTATGGTTCGTTGAAAGATTTTTTTATGCACTTTGCTTAAACTTTGCTTCACTGCCCTTAACATGCCGTATATATATGTAAGATACCAAGGACGACTGAACTCAGGACCGCATAAGTGAAATCCTGATTTGCTAGCGATAGCGAGATGTTGTAGCAAATGCAAAGTAAAGACATAGACATCTATGGTTCGTCTAGTCTAGTGTGCCTTTATAACGACTCTACATTACGACTTTTAGGCCACTTTTGAAAAGAATTTACTAGATCAAATGACTAAAAAAGGATCAAAATACTTGTGGGGATAAATCAAAGTACAGAGGTCATGGCGCTCAATAAATGAAGAAAACGGAGAAGAAAATCAAGAGTAGGGAGTGGGAGAGAGAGAGAGAAGGAGAGAGAGAGAAAGAGAGAGAGAAAGAGAGAGAGAGAGAGAGAG
>BLXT01005762.1:1697839-1709857 GCA_019648995.1 Plakobranchus ocellatus
ATTTTTTTCCTGATCTGCTGCATAGCCAAATAGTGTTCCATTAGAGTATGTCAATGACGCTTTGACATAAACTTCGTCAACAATTATAATACAATTTTTACTCCTCTCACTCTCAGGCTGCTTATCAAAAAACAAGTGAAAAAGAGAATCATCCTTCATGCTCTTGGCTGTACGTGTAATGTTTTGCAGAGTTGATTTTGCTGGTAGCTGGATGCAACTCCGCAGGCGATTGTAAAGAGAGGTAGAAACGGTGTACCATGAAAAAGCTTGATAAAGGTCATTCTTGTTGTAGATCTTTTGATTTTTTGGTGTGTTCAACAGCTGAACTTGACGTTGAATGAAATCTATTTTAGTGCTATCAGCAGCCTCAACTCCATTCATAGAGGGATCTCTGACAAAGCGTAAAAGTTCATCAAACTTACTCCAGGTGGTGACAGCATTCTGAAAGAGAGAATGTCTGACACGCTTTGGTCCAGCATAGGCTTCATAATTAATTTCTTTAAACTTATTTCCATCACACGCATGGAGGGTAAAATAGATTGCAAATTTATGCAGTGGTCCACTTCGGGTTACACTTATAAGAGCAAAATATTCCTCTTCACTGGAGTGGGCAATCATGCACTGCTCATTAATTCTATCTTCCAACTCAAGATGAAAAGTTGATATTTTAAACTTGTCGTTTTCCATGAAAATTTCGTACTCGCTCGGTTGGATGTTGGCAGTTCGCCGTGTTTCAGCATGACTTCGTTTTGTTGTGCGATCCTTAGGAGCTGGTGTTGAGTGCTGCGATTTTGGGGCATCATTTTTATCCGCTAATGGAGGTTCCAAGGGTGCCCAATACCTTCCTACTTTTTTAAGGGGCACATCATTTCTAAAATGTAAAGCACACACTGCATGATTCTCTGTAATTTCTTCTACAGTTATTTTGTTAGGTATGTTTTGTACCCACTTTCGTCGCTGCTCAAGGTCTTTAGGAAACTTATACAGGGGTATTTTCTCTACTTGCAGATTCTTTTGACTGGCATAGCCAGTTTTACAGTTCCATACTATACATTTCTTCCCCATGTCTCAACTGTAGAGTACGTCTAGACTAAATTCCACTTCTAGATCAAGTACTATGCAAACTGTCATAAATCTTAGGCAAGACAATACATTAGGATTCTAAATTCATTGTTAGGTATGGAAATGAAGAATAGTTTAAAACGATGCGAAGTAGGCTAGGCCTATCAAGAATCTGGAGATGTAGATCTAGGCCCGAGTCTAGATTAGATATATAGGACTAGATAATCAATGACTTACGAAATTACTAGATTTATCCACTACTTCATAGCGATAAAGTCTGCAAATTCAATTCTATATCTAAATAGAATATTACTTATAAGAATAGATAAAATTGACAGAGTAATGCGATTCAAATTTGCCACCGGTTCGTCAGGTTGTTTTGAAGTACCTGCCAACGTGCAAAAATATTTGTGGCCAAATTAGCCAAGTTGCAAAAAATGGTCTTGGTTTATATCAATGCCTTAACATTCACTCAGTGGGCCAGATGAGAAAACAATGACCTAAAAACTGTAAATCTGGCAAAGTAGCGTCTTAGCAGACCCACAAACACCGTTCGTGCAACTAACATACGCACACGCACACTGCCACTCTCTGAGGCTGCGGTGCAAATAGGACCCTACCCTGCAGGCCCACTCAGCGGCTTGAACTGCCAGTAGATTCAGACTGCCTTGGGTTTTGATGATGTTATGACGTTTTCACAGTTCTGATGTTTTGATTCTCTACACTTTTATGGAAGGAAAGATCTGGTGTCAAAATCTGTAATCCTTATCTGTTCTTATCAGTTCATTTGGCACCTTAGATTGGCGAAATAGAGCAATAAAACTTGTAAATGCTTACTTATTTTAGTGTTTGGATCACAACTAAATATCATTGCACGATTGTGAGATGATTGTTTTCATGACTTGGTGATGCCCAAAGAACTGTTTTCTTTTTGGATAAGAAAAAAAGGAACGAGGCATTATCATGTTCAAGCAAGAGTTTTCTTCTAGACTGACTGTCACTTAATTCTATAAATTAATTGTGTGATAATAGGAGTACAGAAAGCGCCCAAGCGCGTACCAAGACAAACAACCGTGAAATAAATCGAGTAGCACAAGGTGACGCTTTTATTTCCCTTGCCTTTCTATGCTCACCTGAGGTTCCTCTTCTAGGAAATTATATAAAGGACAGCTTTCGATCCCTCATACGATTACGAAATCCATTGACAGGGTGGAGAGTCTGATGCAATAGGTGCCAGAGAATGTTCACACAAGTCCAAATGCCACTCATTAAATCTATCCTTTTCTCATCTGAGATCCACTCAGTAATCAAACTGAATTGTGTGTATAGAACTGCCATCCTCCACCTGGGGCCACCAAGAAAGTCTTTAACAATAATCTACTCATCGAAATCTTACAAAAAAGTGATTTCGAGGACATTGTTAAAATGAGATTTTCTCGCTCAAAACTTTTTATTGGCTTGGATTCCCCAAGTCCTACTGAATTGAAAATATTTCTTTAAAAAAGTGCATTGAAAACTGTACAAAGATTCAAAATGAAATAGTTAGCTTGCGTGGTGATAGACATAAAGAAACAAAATTTAGATAAACACATTGCCAAAAAAAAAAGGCCTTACACACTCATACACTCAGAAGAAAATGTCCAAGTTCCAGCATTTAGTTGAAGTGATAATGTGTTTTATGAACAACTTTTTACGACTGCCGCTTTGTGCTGTCAATTTATAAGCAATCAACCATCAAAATTCCTTTATCTGAGAAAATTAGAGTTGCACAGATCAGTTCTGCCAGATTGAAGAACGGAAATAACCCATAAATTGTAACATAAAAGGCCTTGGATTTTAAAAAAAAAAAAAAAAAATATATATATATATATATATATATGTATATATATATCTATATCTATATCTATATCTATATATATATATATATATATATATATATATATATATATATAAACCTTACATCACTTAAAAAAATCTTGGATTAAATAAACGACATTAAATGAAAATGTAAACGACAAAGTCCCGCTAAAAATTAAATTTTTATTTTTATGAAATATCATTAAAGTGATAAGAAACTTGATGTACAGAAACAAACTGCTTATTGAGAAAATAAAAATATAAAATGCGCACCAAAATAACCAATAGTTCATACAAGATTTTCTGGTTTGGCGAATATGCTGAATAAACCCTATTCTTGTTATTGTTGAGGTTTGTCGCTATTCAGTATTATTTTGCTTAGAAGTGATTTCTATTTAGATCTTGGTCTCCATTCTCAAAATTTCAACACAATAAATTCAGTGTCAGTGTCGCACACTAGAACACAAGAACTAGCATTTGATCTTTAGACACGCCATTTTACTTATACCCATTTAGGCATGATTTACAGAGTATTCCCGTTCCATCTTAGCTGTTTCTATCGTTAATTATTCAAATCAATACAATACAAAGCTTTACATAAATGTCTTGTTTCTATTATTGGATTGAAGTAACACCACTTTATGACATTTGTGCGTGTTTACAAAAAAAACAAAAAAACAAAAAAAAAACTAGTGAAATCAGATTTATGGCATACTTTGCTCCTAGTATTAGATAAGGCTTTTTTCTATGAATAGGCACCTGATAAAGTTGGGGAATCAGTAGAGCCAGGGTATGAATCGAATACCACCGACTGTCGGATTTGTCAGCTAATCTTGAACTCCATCTTCGACGAGCTGAGATCTTTGATGAACTGTATTTAATTTCACCGCCTCTCTTTTCATCCTCACTCTGGTCACAACATCGTCGTCCTAGTCCTCATGGTCGACGCCCCAATCCTCCTCCCCCTCCTTTCTTTCAAGCCTCAACATCGGCGAAATGGCCTTACAGAGAACCTGGAAGCTAGAGAGCACCTAGTCGTAGAAAGGTTATGTACACAAAAATCCCAATCACCAGAAGCACTACCAGGAAAATTTAAAGAGACCTACAGATCTATTGGGAATTTTTCATAACGTCGAGGCTTCAAACCTGAGATCACATAAATAAGTATTAAACTTTTAACCCAAAGTCATTGTAAACTTCTAACTGATTATGTTATAGCTCAGCCCTGTACACGTAGATCTGTTTCCTTTTCACTCATTGTTACAACATGCAAAAGACTACTAAATTTTTATTCTAGTGCAGTGACTAAACTGAAAAAAAAAATCATCACCTTAAATAATCATCATCAGAATCTGTATGTTATTAGAAAGACATAGACCGACCTGTGAGTATCATATTTTCAATTACAATCATCGAAACGTTAATCCATTACATAATTATCGTCATCTCCATGGAATATATATCTTGTGCTCTACCACACTGTCCTTTTGCTGTGTAACATCATTGTAGGACTTGAAAAGAGCGACGTTAATGTTAACGCTTTGTGCGTGTTTACAAAACTAGTAAATCACTTCGAAAAACACTAAATTCTTTCTCGACTTTAAAGAGTTAACCATGTTTCAAAAGGCGAAAAAAAACACCCCACATTAAATGGGGGAATATTCCTAAAGAAAAGATGTAGCATTTATGTTCGAGTATGGAAAAATTCAATTGGAGATATCAAATCCTTCAAAAAATGAATTGTATTTATTAGTATTGAAATCTCAGGTATCACAAACCGCTTTGCTTGCTTTGCTTGCCAGTTGCGAGCCAGAGGGTAATTATCACATGTATTACTATTGCTTTCTTCTTTCAAAACAAATTTTACATAAGAGATGGGAGAAAATACATACAAAGACTAAGTTTATCGGTTCACAAGTTAAACAAAACCAAGGCAAATTTAATCTTGAATACAACATTTCATATGACTAAAATACTCAAAACACTTCTAATTTTCAATCAAAGCTCTCTCATTTCCATCTGGTAAATTTCTTTCCAGTGTATTTTTTGACTGCTTTCCGCACTTCATGAGCCAGCTTTGAATGCGCTGTCAAAATTTTTATTGCCTTTTGAGTCTTTACGAAATCACAGACTATTTTCCTGCTAACAAGATTTGAGTCCTGCGAGAAGAATCCTTCTATCTTCCTAAGTAAACAAATTTTCGAAAATACTTGGTATTCGTTCACACCGCCTTCTCCTTTCTCCAGTTTGATGTTCTACTCAAATGGTGTCCGGCCCGAAAACGACGGCAGCCTCAATGTGCCTAAACTGTGCACAGTCACTTCATCCTGAGATTTTAGCAGGAATAAAAAGTGAATTTTTTTAAAGACATAAGCATACCAAGAGGTTTTGAATAGTAAAATCTGAAGGAAAAAAAAATTGCGATGTAAAGAAAAGTTATTCTGATGCATTAAGAGCAAGGGAATAAGTAACCCATAATTCAACGTCAAAGATGCTTTTTTACGGGAACGAAAAACTTTTTGGTCCCAAGCCATCATTAGTAGTTGCAAGTAAAGCAATGAAAGCAACAACGACGACAAATTACAAAAAAAAGAAGAAAAATTAAGAAAACAGCATTAAAATTATTAACCGAAATAACTGATTGATAAAAAAAGAGGTAGAAAAATAATAACACACAGAAAGTAAATGAAGGATACCGATAAATAAATTAATTTAAAAAAATTTAAAAACTGTTTGAACAAAATTAGCCAAATGGAAGGCGTAAGTGCAGGTTTAGTTGCCATATCTTAGGTTCGTGTAGGTTAGGCTTATCCCTATCACATCGGAACAAGATAGATATATCGCATAAGCTATGGCTCATATTTATTTAAAGCTCTAGGGTTTATAAATTAAGAATTGAAGGAACGAACGAGACACCACCAACAAAACAGGGTTGATTTCATTATCGAGGAACATAAAGAAACAACAAAAAGAGAGAGAAAAAAAAGAAAGACAGACAGAAAGAAAAACATTCAACGACTTCGTTTTCAAACAACAGGAGGTAAATCCATAAATAAATACTAGACTACTATGGAAATACAAATTCAAAACCAATTCAAGAACAACTAGTGTGGCATGATTCTTCAGTGCTTTATTGATTATGATCTCTTTGACATTGTTCTGCTGGTTTAAAAAAGATGGGAAAAAATATCAACAGCCAAAGATTAACACAGAACGATTTCAACTCCATTAAGATTAGAAATTGAAATGTATTTTCGACCGATATAATTTATGGTGGGTGGAGAAGATTTAGCTTAAGTTCAAGCTAATAATTGACTTGCGGTCTATATTGTGCAATGTATAATGAAATTGAATATTATAATATCAGAGTAATAAAATAATAAGGAATTAGTATTGCTTATTTAATTCAAGATATAGTGGTCGTGGATAATAATTGAGGAAGTGCGCTTCATAATTCAATCCATATATATGCATGACATATTCATATTAAGAGATAGGTATAATATCATAGAAGACTCATTGATATAAATGTAGCATGAACAGTATCATTCATTTAGAGAAACAAATAAAGTTTTGTGCTAACATTCGACGAAAGTACGGAAACACACGCACTCAAACACACACACACACACACACACACAAACTTTTGTAAAAGGGGGTAATCTTTTGGCCAAGTGACTCAGAATTTTTCAAGTAGCAGTTTTTCAACATACATTTGACAGCAACCTAAAGCAAATTATAGCCGGCCAAGTAAAATAATGGATACACAGGTCAAGATGAACAATGGCTAACCAATTTCCACGTAGGCATGTGGGCATAAAAGATCTAATGCGCATTTGATACTTGCCTAATTACCGCCTTGCCATCACAACTAATCATGAAATCATAAAACTCAAGTTAACATATACTCTAATGCATCATCACTTCGCACGCTTCCATAACTTATGCTTAAAACCAAACAATTTTATGCTACTTTATGCTACTCTATAAATCCCATTTTTTAAAAAGATATTTTGAAAGCTACTGTGTTTCTAGATGTATGGGCGTCGGAAAAGTCAGCACTTCTTATTCAACTTCTCTAACTAAATCCTCGATGCGAGACATTTTGTTGAAGCATAGTTGTGCGTTTCTTTCAATACATCAGCCAACCTGGATGAACGGTATAGCATTTCATAGGGCATTTGAGCACCATTGTCTTGGTCGAATCCCCCTATCGGCTGAAAAAAAATGTACTAGCCCAACCTGTTTCTCACTATTACCAATTCAGTTGCTAGGTATATTTCCAGATCACGAGAGCAAATGCGGCCAGTGTATCTTACGATGCAGACCGCGCCAGTCTTATACTTTTATTATACTACTAGTTCCGACTAATTCCGACTAGAGTGTTTCACTGCGCCACTTTGGGAGAGTATAGTGGTTGATTTTTCCACGTTGGGCATCAGGTAGATCAGCATTGAAACGTTGTTTGTGATTTTCAAATGATGCTATACACAAAATCGTTATCAAAAGTTCACTTTCCTCCAAACTTGTTTCCACATGACCCTTTCTGCTTGCCATGCTATTTCATTGTTGTCGCGCTCTGATTTTAATTGGGCATCTATGACTGACTTAGCACACGGTGCACTTTTAGCGCTCACCAGCCTTATTGCTAGGTAAAGAGAACTCTAAAACATAAATTTGGATATTCGCGGATTAGATTTGAGCGAAACATATTAAACTTATTCGTAAAACGCTTGAAATGATGTTTTAGAAGGCATGTTGAAAAAGTATCAAGAATAGTTGAAACTAATAAGGTTTTTCAGCGTTTAATATTCACAATAAAACTTATGGCTTTGATGTCAGCACTAAACGTCTATGAAGAGACTTTTCTGGGCCATGTAATTATGGGTGAACAGCAAGAATGACCAATATCAAATGAAGTCGTCAACACACTTTTTAAAAATACATGTATGGAGAAATGCTGTTTAGCAGCAGTGGACAGATTATAATAAAAACCCCAAAAACATAAGCAAATAAAAAAAGGGCTGAAAATGATGAACGGTAATAATCAGGATAAGGTAGACATATTATGTATCTGAAAAAGCAAACATTTTTACTAACAAACATCGATATTTATAAAACGCACAAAAGAACCAAAAAAAAAAAAAAAAAACCAAAAAAAAACCGAAAAACCAAAAAAATAAAACAACAACAAAAATTGAAGTGTTTATGGAGCGTTTTGCTTCTTTTTTTTTTCTTTCTGTGAAAAAAAATCCAACAAACTATGAAGAGTAACATTTGAAAAGCTGCAATAAAATCTAATTAAAAACCACCATAAACATGATGAAGTATTCACGGTACCCTGACACCCTCCAAGCAGTCAAGTATTGTAAAGGAATTAAATGCATTACTACTAAAAACGAAAAAAGTTTTTGAACAAAGAAATGCCAATAACTTTAAATAGAACTCTTTCCCCCTAATTTGCTGTATCAAATACTTGAACTTTATTTTTGATAACGTTGCTCCATATCTTTTCAACCTCAAATGCATTAAACCAGGAAAAGAAGTACAGAGAGCACATGAACACTTTATTGATTTAAAATGCTCCTCCCTTCTTTAAAAAAAAAAAAACCCAAAAAAGCCCAAAACAATCAGTAAACAGGCATATTTGTTTTTACATGAATTTATGAAAGTTACTGGAGGAAGCCATAAGTAAAAGGCTGATACTTTATGGAGACACAAAATTTGATGAAAATTCCCGTTTTATACTTAATTTTTGAATAATAGGAAGTGCAGTGAGAGCTAAAACACAAGAGTTATAGTTCTTTGATAGGGTAAACATCTAAACCCTAAGGGTTGTAATTTTTAAAGATCGAGAAAACTGTTTTCTTGATCCAAATTTAAAAAAAAAAAGGTTACTCATTTCGTAAGGAAAAGAATACAACATGAAAATACCAGCACACCTATTTTTTTTTTACAAACTTTTGTTTTGTTTGAACGAATTAGAAGTTTAATGAAAGGACAGCACCTCCTCCGAGAAATACTTTCTGTCTAAAACGAAATTTAAAACAATTTAAGAACTGATGTAAATGCTGATTGAAGGCGTAGGATTTCAATAACTTGCAACAAATAAAAAATCAACATCTGTATCATAATGAAAAGCGAATCAATAATAACAACATATGCTCTTCCAATTTTACTTTCACTTTTAGACCTTAATAAAAGTTTTGCTAGTGATAGATAATGATAAACCTAGGGTGATTAAGTGAAACATCAGGTAACTTATTTAGACATTATTAAATGCAATACGTATAATATGAACAGTAACTTAATTACACAATCCTTATGATCACATATCACCACCTTGCTCGGATTCTTCAGTACTGAATAATTGATATTATAAGAAACACATAAGGTGAAACCAACGGATTATGTACAAACAATAACATTTCTTCAAAGCATTTGGTGTTAGTAAACGTGATTGAAGCAATAATACAATTCAATTAGTGTAGGCAACACATCAAAAACATTGATGATGGTGATAGTGATAAACAAGAACAAGAACAAGAACAACAACAACAACAACAACAACAACAACAACAACAACAACAACAATAATAATAATAATAATAATAATAATAATAATAATAATAATAATAATAATAATAATAATAAGTGAATAAATAAATAAATAAATAAATAAATAAATACTATTGATGATTGTAAGTATAATGATGATGATGATGATGATGATGATGATGATGATGATGATGATGATGATGATGATGATGATGATGATGATGATGATGATAAAAGATAAACTATAATTATAAGAAATCAAGATAACAATTTTATTACATGAAAAATTCAAATAAATTTTTCCAAGCCATTGTGAACATTTGCATTTTACATATGATCAAGGATAATCATGTAAAATAAAGGAATTTTTTCGGTAGACAAACTAAATCTAACCATCTCAAATAAAAGATTCATCTAATCAGAAATAAGAAAAGGGATTGCATTCATCGTGTGATTGCGTTGCGAAAACCCTGGAAGATGATCTCAGATGAAAAGTGAGAAAAACTGAACTCTTTCCTGCTCTGTAGAAACAGAGTGATGGCCTATCATGGCATGTGTTGTATCATGAAGTAAAGGAAAAATGGATATCACTATTTTGGAAGCAGTATTTCACATATATAAACATTATAATTTCAAGAATGTTTCGGAAGGAAGGAAAACAATTACTTGATCGTTCATG
Source organism: Plakobranchus ocellatus (assembly GCA_019648995.1). NCBI lineage: Eukaryota > Metazoa > Mollusca > Gastropoda > Plakobranchidae > Plakobranchus > Plakobranchus ocellatus. Next base: position 1,707,996 of record BLXT01005762.1, read on the forward strand.
ATTGTAACTGTAGCAGTGAAAATGATACGTATTGACGAGAACATTAACATATTTTCTTTACATTATATTAGTAGCAGAATATGGAAACATCAGGAAAAAAACAAAAAAGCCCGAGCCATATGGACAAACAAAAGTTGAAACTGGTAATCTCTGAAAACAGACTTTGTATTCAGAGATTGTTAAAAAATGTTAGTGTTGAAGCGGTGAAAAAAGTGAGTCAATTAGTTTTTTGCGTTGCGTCTATAGTGAATTACTGGATAAAAAGGTTCGGAGGAATTTATATTAAACAAGGAAAAAAAGGCAACATGCTAGTAAAAAAACCGATTTGAAATAACTAATTTGGTAAAGCATGTTTTGAATAGTAATAATGATGATACTACTACTTCTACTCATTAAATAAAATAATAACAGTAATAATAAAAATAATGAAAGTAATAGTAATACAAGTAATAATAAAAGCAATGAAAATAAAATACAAAAAATAATTGTAATAAAAACAATAAAATGTCTTGACTGTTTTTCTGTGGTCCTTTTAAATGTAGCTACAAAATGTTACAGAAACTTTCGCCTCGCCTCACTAGTTGCTCGAGAAGAAACGGCACAATAAATGATACATCAAAGGTACTGTAAATCGTTTAGATTCTTTTGTATTCAGACATTTAATGATAATTATAAATCCATGATGCACATTATCCGATCTATAAATTGCAACACTGTTTCATTTTCTTGATAATTGTAGTGTAATTACTCCCTTCTTTTTAACAGTGAAACAAGTCTCCTAAACTATATGAAATAGAGAATAGCATTGAGCATGAATACAAATCTATGCCATTAACTATTAAATCCTAGCAATAGACTTATTTTTTAGTCTGCCCTTCAGAAAATCAATAATCATTTTTGTGTTTCTTTCTAACTCAAAAGAAAGTGCCCAAACTTCAATCTGTTCTTCTTAATTTGATGAAAACCGATAGAAGAGAACGAAAGTTAATTATAATTAAATATATATATATATAAAAAAATCCTTTCAAACATTAACCATACTAAAATGAACTTTGCACAATGAGAGCACAATAATGCAACCAAGTAAAAAATTGCACTAAAGAAAAATAAAATCATCAATGTCAAATTTAATGGATATCGGAAAAAAAATAAAAAAGGAGCCCATTTTTCACTTACAAAGCCTCAGCTGGAGGTTTAATAATCTGAAAGTAAACAATAAGAAAGACGTATAAATTACTGGAAAAGTTTAATTTTCTCTATGATTCTCATACAAATAAATTACAAAAATCCCAAACAAATACACACATAAAAGAAATGAAATCAAAACTAGCGCAATGTGAAGTTTTAATAATGTATTGAATTCAATTCAATTGATGAAAGGAAAATGCTATAAAATTATGCTTGGAATAAAAATGAGTTTGAATAATCAAAAATGTAGAAAATGTCCTCAAAATATTATAAACGGGAGTCTCTACGTCTCAAGTTTTTTTTTCATTTTAATCAAAATCTTTTTGAAATGTAAAATTATCATTGAAAGAAAATAAAAACAACTTAGCAGTTTTCAAGATAAACACAAGAAATCCTCTTTCCATTTAATTTCTAACAGAGATAAAAGCAAAAGAATAGAGAAAAAGCTAATGAAAGAAACATGAGAAATAGATGAATAATCGGTTTCAATTAAAAATGGGTACGAAATCTTAAAAACCAGGCTTAAGCCAAGGCTCAAGTTTTGCATATGTGTTCTTTCAGTATTGCCGATGCGGCTAGTAGTAAATAGATTACAAAAATGCTAAAGTAATAAATGTTACATCTGTGATTATTGTGACTACCCTTTATTTAAAAATCTTCCTACAAACTTGTTT
>BLXT01005762.1:1733657-1746157 GCA_019648995.1 Plakobranchus ocellatus
ATGGTGATGATGATGATGATGATGATGATGATGATGATGATGATGATGATGATGATGATGATGATGATGATGGTGAACATAATAAACTTTAAAATATATGCAAGAAAGTACGCATCAGATTCAAGGCAACAGAATTATATGAAAGTTCACTGAAAGCTTAAAATGAACATATTCTCAAAGTGGTATCTTTGGGTTAAAAAAAAAAAGCCCCCCACATTTTGAAAAATATTATAAACGGTGAAAAGAATTCGTGAGTTTCATAAGTGTAAAAGAAAACTCTGGATGGACATTTTGTCAATATAGTGTCAGAATGTTTTGAAGGAGAGCGCTTTCAAGCATGCCCAGTGAATGAGGAAAGGGACAGTTTAACCTCACGTTCACTAGGGCACCATTAAAGGAAAAGGCTCGCTAAAGAGATTAGATTTAGTAGCATTAGGAACAGGGTACTGGCGCGGGTGGTAAATTTATCCAATAGAGGCCGTGAAATTGCTTGCCCTGGTAAATGCCTGATGCCAAGTGCTATTCCAATAATAAGAAGTAAGGAGAAGGCACACTAGAAAGGGGAAAAAGGAAAGTGGGAGGGAGGAGGGGGGAAATCAATCCACAAACACAAACACACATCAAAATAGCATAGAAAGCTAGAGAGAGAGAGACAGAGAGAGAGAGAGAGAGAGAGAGAAAGAGAGAGAGAGAGAGACAGAGAGACACAGAGAGAGGGAGAGAGAATAATAAAGAGAGAACTGTAAGGACAGTTAAAGAAAGTGGTGTACTTATATGTGTGTGTATATACATATATATATATATATATATATATATATATATATACACTATATATATATATATATATATACACTATATACACTTATAACATATGCATACATCACATGGGAAAGGAAAGAGAGAGCAAGCGGAAGACATTGAAAAAGACTGAGAGGGAGAGAGCGATGGTGGGACAGGCGGAGAGAAATAGACATAGAGGTAAGCAAGTAAATAGACAGCCAATGGCGAAGAAAAAGGGTTTTAAAAAATGGGTGGAGTAAACGAGAAAATAAGATTAATTAATCTTCGATATGAGAGAGTTTCGAGGCAATGATTTTGTACATACATAATGACAGGAAAAATGGGCGCGGTAAAGGATGGAAATGAGAAATATCAGAAAAATAGACATGTATACAAAAAATGGGGGATAGATATCACCCTCTTAGTCCAGGTCTTGACAAAGATTAAATGTGTAAAAATGTAGAGACGCCACAATGAAAATGACATAGCTATAAAAAACGGGAAAATAAAAGATTTGGCACCAAACTGGCCTTTTTATAAGGCTATAAATTTGGCAGCAAAGACCAAAATCTGTAGATAATAAATGGAAATGGTAATTGCACGGGCAAGGCATCAGAGGATACAATTTTTCTCGCAGAAAACATCCTGCGAAAAAAGCTAGAATCGATTGAAAATACCATCAGTACCAAAGTGAACCTTGGCATTTACAACTTCTAAAATCATGATCTCTACTGTCAATTTTTTCTACTCAGTGGGAAAGTCAGATTGTCTGGTTGAAAGTATAAAAAAATGGTAAGGCGGATTCTGTTCTTCTTAAATTGCGTAGAGGGTTTGGGTCACAAGAGAATGGGTCTGATTATTTTCTTGAAACTTCTGTCCTTTCAAAATTTTATTTTTTTTCTCTTTTGTTTTGTAGAGTTCAGAGTAAGAAATTTACAAAAATAAACTAAACCGAAATAGGTGATTAATTTTTTTTTTTGGATAAGTTGGGCTTTAAATGATCGATCCGTCAAAAATCCATTTTTATATGGATACCATCGAAGCAATCGAAAACAAAGAAAAACGGCAACAAAAATCAACAGAAATAATATTATTGAAAGAAAAAAAGACGTCTACACACTTTGTTCGATCGATATTTCCGGCTTAATATTGAATGTTTATGATAAACATAATAACTTGATCGAGGTGTAAGGCTAAACTTATTCACCCGTTCATGGTAACACGTTACTCTATCATCCCCCAACACATCTGGGTTTTTTTTTGTTTCATTAATCTATTTACTCATTCAATAAGCGTATCTCTCATCTCTCTCTCTCTCTCTCTCTCTCTCTCTCAATCTCTAACTCTCTTGGGCCGTTTCTCTTCTCTCTCTAAATATTTTCATATTTCATGCTTAACATGATGAAATGGCATATTATAAATTTTGTTCCAACTGGGTAATTAGGCTCGAGTAAACATTTCACATGTGCAAGCCAATTTGGCAATCGATCTGTGCGCTCAACATCTTCGTCCCAGGTTAGCCCAAGTGAGATAGATTCTGAAGGGGCATGTACAGTAAGCGCCAGCTCAACTGTGGCAGAGGGAAAACTGAAGAGTGCCAAGCTGAGCTTCAAGGCTCTTGACCTGGAGTGTGGGATGGGGATATCTAGCGAAAAGATTACATACGCTAATGTACTTATTAACCAAGGACATTAAGTACTAGAACTCATTGAATCATAGTACTGGGTTGGCAAGTCCAGTCAGAGATCAAAGAAGTACAGAGACATATTGTCTCCTTCACCGGTCAAGCTTGGCGTTGTTTATATGCAAAGGATCATATGAACGTAGATGTTATACAAAACCCCTCTTCAATAAGGAAAAAAAAGAGAACAGTGGGGATTGGCTTTGATATTACGGTGTTCTGATGATAGGGATTTTATTACATTTTCTCATGTGCATTATAAACTTAAAAATAAATCAATAACAGAAACGCCGTCTTCAGCATCTCTGTTATGAACTTTCCAGTTTGATTCCTACACAATTTGCACCACGAATAAAGTGATCATAGTGTTCATACATTAATAACATAAGTTGGTAAAAAGAAAAATCGGTAGAAGAGTCAGTTTCTTAGTTGGGATCAAATTAAATATTCAGAAAAATAAAGGTAATCAATGAATAACAGCCTAAACAAAAGCAGAAATGTAAGCGTGGGCAATAAACATAATCGTTTAAAAACCCCAAAAACAAACAGAGTAAACGTAACAATGTTAAAAACATATAAATCCAGAAACTAACAAAACAATTACATTCCCTAATTAAATAGTAAACTTCAACTTTGACGAATAAAGAGTTTCATCTTTTGAGCTCATCGTTCCCTGATAAACATTCTCTGCATTCTTTCTTAAGAAAAGTTATTATATTAAAAAAAAACAAACAAAAAAAACAACAACAAAACAAAACAAAACAAAAAAAAAAACCCACTGATATGGTAAAGGAAAATTAATAAAATGAAGCAACTATTGTTTTATAACAATGAAAATGACGTTATAAATCGCGACTAGAAAAAGACAAGCAGAAGTTAGCAATAATTTTCCCTATCTCAATTCATCTTTACAGCTAAAAATTCGAAAGCAAACTATTAAAAACGAATGCATAAAAAAGTTGGGCGTTGATCTAGATGATCTGAAAAACAAGATGTTATTCTTTAGATGTATTATAACGCTTACAATATCAACTCTTATTTTAGGTTGATTTACCATATTATGTTTATCCATAAGGTTATACTTTTACCCTTTTGTTTTTTTAAAGCACACTTCCCTATTTCTCTTCGCTCTACTTCTGTCTGTACTTTTAATTAATTAATTTCTCTATCTCCCCATCAGACTCTAGCCTCTGCTTTTAACATTTTCTTCTAAATAACTTTGTTCCCGATTTCTTCTTCTCACGTCGTCTGGTAACTTTTTCTGCGCAGTATCTCCCAATTCTTTTCTACTTTCACTAACAACTATTTGCATATCTCATGCACCCCTGTCAGCTATCTTCAGATCAGCTCAGCCCAAAGTCAGCCGAGAATATTGAATCTTTTAGTAGCTCTGTCTGACTCTGATCACATTGCTGAGCTCCTACAGCGAAAGTCACAGTTTCATCTTGCCTTTTTACATTTTGCCTCGGGCAAAAAATCTTCATCACATGAGCGATCCGGTTTCTCAAAGTGAGTTCAGAATTCTTCAAGTTAAAATTATTCCTCAGAAAACCTGATTAAAAACTTGAATCGAAAGTATCGACCTTTAAAAATTGTTTGAATTGCTCGATCCTTGGAATAGCTTGTTACTGACAAATTATTCACCAGCATGCACCTCTGTGTTCTAATTTCTATTTTTATCTATATGAACATCAACCCAGGCAGCCTACCTCATATGAATGTATTCACTTTATCTCTTAGAGATCTATCTTTCTAAAACTGATGAAGCACAGTGTGAACCATCCTTTGGTTTTGCAATCCCATGTTTTCATGACTTGAGTAATTGGATTGCATTGTAGCTTAGCTTTGCTTTTCTACCAAACCATCATACATGTAGTACCCGCTGGTACGAAATTTGAGGTAGACCAAATTAATTACAGAATGACCGCATCAAAATAGTGACTTCTTTTTGAAAACTATAATCTGGATTTCGTACTGCTTCGAATGTTACTGTATTGATCTGAGCATCTTATCAAAATCACGAATTCTTTTCTCTCTGTGTGAATCAACGGATCATCTGTTTTCTTAGCTCCTCCTTCTCATATTTAAAACTCAAGAAGTATTGCTTTCACTATAAAAAAACAACAACAGCTATTAACTAACATATCGATGCTTGAAGGTTACAAGCTCAGATGTATGGCTGTGATTTCATTTAAAGAGTTCCTCTGTAGCTGTATGAAATGGGTAAGTTATTTATTTTGTGTTCCTGTTGTTATTTCGGAGCGGGGATACGCGCAAGATTCCAGTTTTGGCTTCTTGAAGCTGACAGCAGTTTCAACTTGGATTTGCTATGGAATCCAAGATGTGTTTGTTACTTGTAAAATCTAACAGCCTACTCTACCTTTTTTTTCCCTTTACTTAGCCATGAAAAACAAAACCATAGAGAATTTTGAAAAATATTGCACAAAACTAATGCACATGCTGTTAGAGAATAGGTGCTGAGTGGAAATGCTGCAGCCGCAGTATATTGCTCGTCTCGAGTGGAAGATTCGATATTTTTTAGAGAGGTTAAAATTTGTAAAGTAAAGACGGTAATGACAAGCACAGTATAACAGCTATTTATTGCAAGAGAACACCTGTCCTTAAAACTTATTGACAGGTGTGATGCATCATACAAAATACATTATCAGCATCATAATCATCAACAGCAACAACGAATGAAAATATAAAAGAGCAATATCAATTAAAAAAAAAAAACTTAAATGTCGAAACATAACCAAAATAACGATGGACGAGCTCTGGGCGGTGGGAAATACGACAAACGAAAACAACAGAAACACATAATTATAACCCAAAGGAGAACGCCAATAATTAGATTCATATATACAGAAACAACGAAACATGGGTTATGAAAGTGATATAATTATTAAGATGTACGGCGAAGTTTTCAGCATGAGCATAAAACATGTCGAGGAAAAAAAAAATATCGGATGACATAAACACACTAATTATTTCTTAATGCTCACATCAAATAACTTTGAGTGTTTCTTCTTCGGCTTCAAATCAGTCCACAAAAAAGACACACACACACACACACAAAAAAAACCAAAAAAAAAAAATCTGATGACGATCATGTTAGAGAAAACCATCGCGAGAAACGTAATTCCAGATCTGATCTTAACATGTCACAGCCACATCGGCTTCGAAATCAAATGAATCTAAAAATTTTGAGTCCCCGACGCGAAAATGATAGCGGCGTTGAAGCCTATAAAGGGGAAAACCAATAATTTCTCGGGTATTGATAACGTATAAAACACCAAAAGATGATACGTCAGAAAATATTAAAGTCTGAATAAAACGCATTTGTAAAGTTCAATGAGACCAAGCTTGTTCATTCGTTATGTGGCGAAAAACGATCAATCTTATTCTTATAATATTCATGGCAGTTCAGACATTACTTTGAAGCAATAACCAGTACCATTTCTCCACAATGAGAGAGACAGCAATTCCTTATAATAAATTAACCCATTTGTGCCCACTGTCTTTTTTTAAGTACAGTTTGAAAAAGTGGTATTGCAAATATGAATTTTTATTCTTTCCCCAAATTTATCTATAATTTGTCTTTTGAAATGCCAATCTATAATTTAATTTTAATATTTGTCTCCATTTCAAGTTTTTAAGAGGGGAAATTTGTGTTTAACTTCCTGAGTATAAAAAATGAAGAAAAATGGGGGCAGCTCAAAAGGCAAGTCTGGGTCAAATATATTTTCAATGAGATTTCTATAGTTTATCATTGTTGTGTATTCAAAAACATATCAAATTATCTTTTCTTTTCCAATTTTTTGTAAATCCATAAATTTTAAGTGTTAAAAAGTCTGAAAACCAAATGTCCCTTTTAAAGGACGCTGGGCTCAAATGGCCCCAGTATTTGCTTACAGGAAGTGTCCTTTAAAAAGGACGCTGGGCTTAATAAATGACAGTAAATAGTGTTTTTAGAAATCATTCAACAGTCTATTTTTTTGCATATAGCACAAAACTAAGATAATCATGATACATGTTATAACATTTTCTTTCCCATCCAGTCCCAGATACATGTATAAAAATGTTTCTTTTTTGTTTTTTGAATAAACGTGTACTTTCTTATTAGGTCAAGGTTTTTCACCCCCAAGGAAGAACTAAATCAACAAGAAAAGACAGAAGATGATTAATCGCAGATGTGTGTAAATCTAGGCCAAGAGATGGCAACATTTCAGAGAAGAATAATATGAATGATAAAGTACAAGAGTTTGAGAGTGCATCGTCGAGATGCCAAACCCAAGCCCTTCAAATGCTGACAATGAAGACAAAGGCCTGCAAATAGCGATAAGAGAAATAGTATGTCAATAAGCATCTAATCAAAGAGACAATAAGCTTGTAAACAGCAAGAAGGACCATATATTTACTACTGCCATTGTTGAGATAAGGGCTTTCATCTCTATTGTTCTGGGAGTAACATTATACCTTGTCGCAGGACAATGCTGCATTAGCAGGAACAGGTTTGATCATCATATGTGCTACATTCACATAACAAACAATAAAATCATGTAGCCTGTGTTCAGAATGAATCAAAGGAGAGCAAATTAGATTTCGGTACATGTAATGGGTCATTGCCACATCACTTGGGTATGAAGCCTATCTAGATCTCTGTCAAGGGGCAGGAGGATTTAGTCTCTGCCATGCTATCGTCTTGTGGATAATTTGCCAAAGGTATCACACTATCACCTCTACTTTGACAACAATCTTACAAGCTTTGGATTCCTCAAAGCGCTACGTAATAGAGGTTAAAGCAACAGGCGCACAATTTGAGCTAACGGCACAGAAAAGTTTCTGATAGACCTGACAGAAATGAGAAAGTCACAGAGAGAGTCACAGAATGTCTGGCTGCTGCATTGGATATCCATTGCTGTGGACACAGACCACTTTTAAAACCAATTTGGCTTCAAGAGAAGTGTAGCTGTAGTGTAAGTCTGCCTTTTACATGCTCGGCAGACAATGCCAAAGCCAATCTGACAAAGCAACAGAAGGATGCTGATAATGACTGTCATAGCGGAGTCCTACTGCTGCCCTCACTGAGACAAGAAAGCCAAACTTCATGTTTCTGCAAGGCATGCAATATTCTTCTGCATTTGAAGCCTGGTGCAGAGTTTCATGTTTGATTATAAAATATTTTATTGTCAGAGTTTAAACTAGGACTTTTTATGTCTGGTGTTTGTGCGATGTTTATGTCTATTTTGTACACATTTTTAATATCTTTATGAAAAAAACAATATTTATTTTAAAGAATTCACAGTCTGATAAACAAAAATTAACCCTTTTTCTGCTGTTTTTATATATTTGCTACCGCTGGATGTTATTTAGAGCACGTAGCTTATATAATACCTAAACCACCAAATGCACCTTTTGTGCCCAACGTCCTTTTTAAAGGACAGAATAAGATTTGTCCAACGCTCTTTAAAAAATGAATTAATCAAAAAATAATGTTGAACTGTTCGATTTCACGCCATTTCGATCATTGTATGAAAATTCGAAAAGAAAAATCAAACTTGGGCATTAATGGTTGCTACAATGATTGGCGGCTGTATAAACTAGCTGCCCAAACACATTAAATGAATGGAAATACGGCATAATGATATGATAAAGACATGACTTTCTTTCGCACAGATAAAAGTTTAATAAAAAAAAAAAGGTAAAAGATAAGAGAACTGGAACAAACTACCACAATAACATAACTATTGTATTGTACAGAAATGAGCTCCGACCAATGAATATAATATACCGTACGTCTCTTTAAAACTGGTCTCTCTGTAGAAAGACAAACGGCAGAATTCTTCACTGATTTAACTAAAACCAAAAGCAAACCAAACCAGAGTCATCTTGTCTGATGAAATGCTGTGACATTCTTTATGCCTCTAAACAAACAAACAAACAAGAACAAAAAACAAAGAACGAAAGCGTACCACACAATTTCTGTATTAGTTAATATTATACGCTTTTGGACCACACTGTTTCCTTTTTATTTTCATCATAAAATATTCTTCAAAGGTTCTCACTATCTTCTAAATGTACACTATAACGCCGTTGTTCCGTATCAAGTACCTTTTTGCACTTCCGGCTATCTTCCCTTAATTGTGACGGACTTTTCATCCGTATTGTATAGAGGACATTGTTTTTGTATTGGATTGCAGCAAAATAACCACTTTGTATCTTTAATATTAAAAAGCTTTAAGTGACTTTCCTTGTTGGGTTGCGGCAATACTATATTTTTGCATGAATGCTTGGACATATGTTATTTTGCTGTTACTTATAATTCGAACAATTATATATTGTAACAAGCACTCTTAAACCATGGGACTATCAATCCATTTAACTTTGTCCTAGCCATGTCCTACTTGAGATTAATCAGTTTTTTCGAATATGAATTGAACTCAGAATGAATTCAGTACTGTGCATTTTGTGAAGAAGCACCCAAGCATCTTCTCAGCTCTAAACCGGCATCTCGAGTAAAGAAATCTAAACGATAATGAATTTCATCAAACATAACATCATTATGCTTAGCTTTAAATGACCAAGGATTATTCACAGCATGATAAACAGTAAAAGAAAAGAAAAGTAATAATTGTTATTGCACACTTCAAATATTTTGGCCATGGCATAATTTTTGTTCATAATTTCTCTGCGAAAAAATTTTTTTTTTCAAATTGAGATAGACACGTTCATTCCTTACAATCCGATTCTATAATTGTATCTTTTCCCCTGTCTTAAACCACTTTTACTATGACGTTGTTGAAAATGCATTGAAACACACTTTCTCCCCAGGCAGTCTTTGCAAAAAAAGTTCGCTATTCGTTAAAAAGAATAAAATGGCTTTTAAAGCTACACTCTTCGTTAATACAAAACATAGAGAGAGGGAGATGAGGGGGAGGCGGTGGAAGAGAGGAGGGGGTGGAGATAGATAGACAGAGAGAGAGAGAGAGAGAGAGAGAGATAACAGCGGCAAAAAGACAATTTTTAAGCTTACATTATAAAAGTAAATTTTTGATGAAAATAAAATCTTATATTCACGGAGCTGCTTTGCTATCAATTGTTTTATCGATATTCATTATCAATGAATGTAATCTAGATTTTAAAGTAATTTAAATTAACAGGAAAAGTAATCTAAAATGAATTATATACTGTTGAAAGCATCCTTATGTAATCGAAATATCTATCCATTTAACTACACTGAATCTTCTGTCTAAATTTTAGTAACTTGTCATTCTAGCTATTGAACTCTGTGATCTACGTATGTACTAAACTATCTATCTATCTATCTATCTATCTATCTATCTATCTATCTATCTATCTATCTATCTATCTATCTATCTATCTATCTGTCTTCAAATTCACCCCCAACCGGAGGAAGCCAAGGCTATGGCTCTACTACTGTGTCATTTTGCGTTGGCGGGCCTGCAATTTCAGGCCTCAGCTATTAGGGGCTGGTAGAACCGTAGGTTGGCGTGAAAACCCGTGGTTGTCTGTCTTTTACTATTGAAAAAAGGTTAAAAAAAAACAAAACCAAAATCATCGTTCAAATTTCTTGATGAAAAATCTAGATCAATTACAGAGGCTTGGAGATTAATTTTACTCAGACATCCCCCCACGAAAAAACCCAATGCAAATCATATTATAATATTTAGATTTTCAAAGTGCTTTCCTTTAATTCACTCTTTACATGCAAACCACTACCATGCTTCAGCTTTAAAATGTTTTCATTTCGAATAACAGTTGCTAATATTTTGTACTTATACTCTTTTTTGCTATGAGTTTTGGAATATTTCTGCCGACGAATTAACTTCTTGAACTTTTTTAAAATTGAAAATCTCGCACGGCCTCGTCAGGAATCGACCGGCTTAAAACAGCGAAGTCCTGCGTTGATCAAACCTTGCCTGACACAGACCTGCGGCGTTTAGGTGAAGAAACCAAGAGCTGCTCCGTACAATTTACTCCAACTAAAACTGATAAATTACTGTCATACATTAGCCACAATGTCGAGCCTATCACTATCAAAGTGCTTTCAAATTGGTTTAATTAACGCGGTGAAGTAAATCACATGCAGACACCCCTGTTGCCCACAGACTACTCAATATTATGGCTTAGAGTTGTCAGAGTTCTGGTAATTTTCTGGTACCTTTGCCAGCAAGATTCGGGTCTCTCATACGTGGAAAGGTCTAAGCGTGAAAGTGGTGGCAGAGCACAAACCCACAACATTTGTGATCTTGTCTGTAAAAGTAATCTTCCTTGCTTTATCAGATTGCCTAATGGCTTAACTTTAGTAAATATGCACCAACGAGAAAGTAGAACTCCGGTTTTATTTCCCTCACAAAAGTACCACCAAGGCGATCTGTGCAACAAGGGCAGTAACCGAGTTGCACCACTAAAATTTTAAATGTTACTCTACTTTTTTTCTCTCCCTAAAACCAGCCCCCAAACTTGACCTAGTTCCAGCCCGTCCCCCCGAAACTGAGTCATCTCCCATGAAACCAGCAATTCTAAACCAGAGTTAGCTGGACAAGGGAAAAAATCATGTCCCTCTCCAGCCAGGGCCGCAGACAGGCCGGCCCTACATTCTCCTGGTGTCCGACACGGAATTACACTTTTCAGGTCGAAGTCTAGAGTGTGATCGCTCATTTGGATTTGTGTAGATGTAATGCATTTATTCAGTAGGTCTCGTTTTCGGCATACGAAATGAGTTTTTTTTTGTAAAGAAAGAGAAATCGCAATAGCTATAGACAGTTTCACATATTAGATTGTTTCTAGTCTTGCCTGCTTTAAACGATAAAACGTTTTATCTGTTACGATGATATTGTTTACAAGTCGCCTGAAAACTACAACTTTCAAGTTTTTGAATTAAATGTTCCAACATAGTTCATGTTAATCAAATACAATACTGAGAACAATCAAGAAAAAATCCAAACTTTAAGAGAAATGAATAATACAAGTAAAAAGCTAACCAATTTTTATTACATTTAAAACAAATGACGTAAAGCTGTCTTTCGCTAGCTCTATTGAGAATGGGTATGTAAAATGATCATTGCAAGATCTTCCTTTGTTGATGCAATATAATATGATTTCTCCAAAAAAACATCATTACAAAGTTTATAGCAAGTTGTAAATACTATTTTCTCAGAATTTTTTATGACCATCTGTGCTTAGAGATTCTCAGATTGTATATATTCAAAAATACACTGAACATCGAAAATATCTGTTTTTCAATGGTAATGTCTACTCGACCGATTTCTAAACAAGACTGTAAATGAATTTTATCGCCATTCGCAACGCTTATTTGACTTTGTTTTAGTCCGCTAGAGAGATTTTATGGCCAATTTCCCCTCTTCCTACTTACAATATTCTCTCCACAAAACTGATCGGTAGTTTGTGACGGAAAGGAGGCATAAACTAACCCGTCGGACAAAGCTTAATAAAATAGCGAAAGAGAAACACGGGAAAGAATACAATTATATCGACTCTGAATATCTAGGCTGTAATATTTACAATCAGTAATGCCGTAGATTATGGGTTATTCAAACTATGGGTAGCAGTATATACTTCATCTATCTTCACATTTCCGGTTTTTTCATATTCCATCTTTAACTCCCATTATCATTTTCTCAAAAGACATTATTAAGAACTAGTTCGATGACTTTTTTTTTTTCTCTTTTTGCAATTTGGATTTAAGAAGACATATAGAGGGCATGAAAAAAAAAATCTCAGATGATATTTATTCGTGCTTGGATGCAAACATCTATAATTTATTTATAGTTATGAATTCACACTTATATATACTGTATATATATATATATATATATATATATATATATATATATATATATAATGGAAATTTCTGGCAGAGAAACAAAAAAACTTCATATTCAAATACCAAACCAAACATTAATTGTAATGTTTTCCTTATTATTATTCTGTTGCATTCTCTGTTCAACACACTCACATATATACATATTTCGAGAAAAAACCATTTCCGTCA
>BLXT01005762.1:1798108-1800608 GCA_019648995.1 Plakobranchus ocellatus
ATAGATAGATAGATAGATAGATAGATAGATAGATAGATAGATAGATAGATAGATAGATAGATAATGGATGGAAGATACAATCAGATAGAGTGGTTGGGGGAGAAAGAGAAATAGAAAGAATAAAAAGAGATAGATAGATTGATAGATAGATAGATAGATAGATAGATAAATAAATAGATGAAAAAGTTTCTTACCTAGGCATTCATACCTCTCTTGGAGCACTACAGCATTCTTTCCGTCCTACGCGGACGTCGTCAGGGTGCAGCCAGAATGATGTGTAGGATGAATAAAACTAAGTAGGACAAATCAATTAATGTTTCGCTTCTTCTTTCCGGACTTTCGTCGTTCTCCAATCTTTACTTATTTCACAGTGTCTGGTTATTATTATTTTAGAGATATCTCTAAGATTATTTTAGAATATCTTTAAAGATTAATAGTAATTATTAATAGGGATATCTCTAAGTAGGTACTCCAAGAGAGGTATGAATGCCTAGGTAAGAAACTTTTTTATTTACAGTACAAGCTCCTTGTATAAATCGAGCATTCTCATCCCATTTTTTCTTCAAATAAGTAGATAGACAGACAGACAGATAGACAGATAGATATATAGATAGATAGACAGATAGATAGATAGATAGATAGATAGATAGATAGATACATAGATAGATAGATAGATAGATAGATAAAGAGAGAAAGAGAGAGAGAGAGCGAGAAAGAGAGAGAAAATCAGACAGACTGGTGAGAGAGCAAGAGATAATGCTGTATGACTATATGATCACAATTATATAAAGATTCGTTTACAAAAACATAAAGAAAGACACGCGCCCACAGTCGGAGATGCTTGACTATTATGGAGAATAAGATATAGTAGCAAGTGAAAACGTCAATCAAACAGTATCGCACAGGGATAGCAAACCTCAGAGGGATATCTAACTACTGAGAAAGGCATCTACTCTTACGCCTTTTGATCGACAGAGAAGCGCAATTGATGTCTTTTAACAACTAAATAATTTATTTGTGTTCGCGACCTACTGAGATGGTTCTTCGATTAGTTTTGCGCCGCCTTAGAAGGTATAAACGCAGAACGAAGACTCGACCTTTGAGCTCTAACGGCCGATCGCCAAACAGCTGCGTCGCTCTACGAGTTATGCGTGCCCTCCTGATTGTAGCTATCACTAAATGAAATCTCATCGATCGATGTTTTTACCTTAAGTTCCAAAGGAAAGACCAAGTCGGCGAAATGCACAAGTTACTACTAGTGAGATTGTTGTTCTTGAGTGTTTTCACATTAAAATCTCATCAAATAATTCCAAACATTAATTTGTTTTAATCAGTTAATATTTTGGGTGGTATAGGTTCCAGTTTTACTTAGATAATATAGAATTATTTCTATACACTATACAATCTCTTCGCAAAGCTAATCATGTTTTGCATATTTTTACACAGAAACACGCGAGCTTTGTACCTTCAAAAGTTATGGAGACATCATAACGCACTCTATTGTCAAGTCTTTTGATAAATGAAATCATAAAAATACAAACAATACATGCCATTCCTGTCGTAGGCTTTTGAAACATATCAACATTGTCAAAACCATTAAGTTCTATGTAAAGAGAAAGCACAACGCTGTTCTTCATGAAGATAGTTGTAGTATCATTAAAGATGATACTAATCTGACTGGAATGATAATGATGGTGATGAAAGAGCTAGTATTGATCACAAGAGGACATTTGCTATGATGCCACTCGTGAATTTCACGACAATGTTTATGAGTATGATATTGAAAACGATAAAAATAATGTTCGACGGGAATAAAACTAACGATTTCACTAAACTATCATTCTTGTAGGCTATACAAGCAGTAGGCTTTTATGCATTACCGTTAGCTGTACAGTTTCTTAAACAAGGTGACAAAATCACATCCCGACAAAAATTTAGAATAAAAATTTTCTAAGCATTACTGCCTTGTGATAATGATAACTTGCCATTGCTTTCTTTGCTTAAACACCTAACTTTGAAAAAAAAATGGAGCTGACACAGAAAACGTGTACAAACATGGCTTCATGTAACGATTTGAGTTGAAAAGAAAAAGTACCCCCCCCCCCCCCCCAAAAAAAAAAAAAAAAAAAAAAAGAGCGTTTGATGGCACTGTTAGCAAGTCCAGACCTGTACCTTTCTGCCTGTACTGTTAATTCTTATGTTCGCTGGTCGCGTGATGCACGATGCACCAACCAGGCTTTTAAATAATTCAGGCCAATGAAACTGACGTGGAAATTTCAGTGCCAGCTCTTCGAAACGCAATGTTAGGGCATTAGATCCTGACTTGATCTATTCAACATGTAACAGGTATTTTTTTGTTTGATTTTTATTACAGCGTTGATGCTGTGAGGATTGGAGGGAAACCTCTAAAAGATGAAGACTGTATCACTAAGGTACTCCTTTAAACTCTAGATTATGAAGCTAGCTCTTGCGAAACCTAACTAAACTAATTAATATGAGG
>BLXT01005762.1:1803108-1808108 GCA_019648995.1 Plakobranchus ocellatus
AACTTTTTTTTTTTTTTTTTTAATTAAGCTAGCAAATAACCACACTATACATAAAACAGTCTCTGTAAATGGAGAGACCATTCACAGTGATACAAATCCAATCTCCACTGGAAGTAAAGATAAAGTATACAAATACCGCACTTCCAGAAACATATAAATAAGTTTAATTTGTTCTCATATGTTTGAATTGGTGGTTGCACTCTTTTACTATATTCAGTCTCCACTAGAAACGCTTCCATCAATCGAAATGTTAAATCACCCTCAAGCTTGAAGGAAAAGAAAGTTATATAAAAAAAATGTGGATAAATAATTTTGATGAAACTCGCCCATTTTCGATTTGTATTGCTATGAAGTGTTGAGCAAATCAGCCTAATTTAATGTATGTTCAAGGATGTGCATGAGGACATGCCATCAGTGGCATACACATACCATTGACCCGCATATTAAATATTTTTATGAATGTCTAATAAAAAAACACAATAAGCTTTTCAAACTGTATTGAATTTATTATAAATTTTTTATCGTTACAAAGTTTTAGTTATTTTTAGTTTACAACAAATAATTCATAATTAAATACAGGCAAATACTGTTCCGTTGCTGTTACCGTTAGAATTCATGCTATTGACTTCAATATCAATAATTGCACATCGGACGATATAGTAAAAATTGATAATGTTATTGATTATATGCATTTATGTCTTTTAGAATCATTTGGTGAGCTGCAAACGAATTTGCTTTTGCTGTTTCATTCAAGTACAATATTTTCAGCTTCTAAATAAAAAGAGGAAACTGAGTCTCATTGATACAAATATCAAAGAGACTAGGCTAACTTTTTTTCTTATCGTATTTGTTTGTGATAATTCTATTGCTTTCCTTCGCATCATTACTTTTATGTAGGCTTTAAAAGGAGTGAGAAGTCTCTACATACCACAAAAACAGTGAGTGGACTCGCGGAAACAGATATATTTTTCGGTTTTTACACAAAATCTCCTGGCATTCTAACCATTTGCTTCACTGATTGCACAGCGAAAAAGGAAGCCTTGAACTCAAGTTGCACCGATTTCATAACTAAGACTTGCTCGATATTTCCATTGGACAAGGGATTCACAACTGCTTCACTATTTAAAGCAATGTATACAATTACGACTTTGTAAGAAACCCTAGCAATCGAGCATCCAACGGCTGAAAATATTTTTTCATTAGCTAGGGGTGGATCAAGGTATATCTGGTTGTGGATGGGTAAGGCTATTTCAACCCTCATTTAGAAACCGATGGACTGGGAGAAAACTGCAGGATCCTAATTTCATCTGAAATAACCAAATCTGAAAATTAGACAGTACATTTCTCAATATCATGCGAACTGAGCACAACTAAACATAAATTATATATAATAATATACACAAGTACACACACTTGTTCTTCACTCTGTCTTTGAACAAATGTCAGTGATCAAATACTTTTGCTCCAATCAGGCCAGGTTTTTGATGTGAATAATGCGAGGGAAACTTTGTTAACATGATCGAATGTCGGCTGTCAGGACCTGGTTCCTATTAAGACTGTACCTTTTGTTAATAGTGAACATCATGCGATTAGTAAACTCAATGCACGTACATTGGGACACAAGGGCATCAAATTTTTAATAAAGAAAAGACACATAGAGCTTGTAGATCTAAGGTGTTCTATGTAAGGATATGTTCTTATAATTGTGAAGGCTTTTAGATAATCATTTTCTTTCCGCCTCCTCCTCGCCCACGTTCCCTTCCTCTTCCATCTCCTCCACAGACATGCACGCACTATCCGTTTCCTTAACTCTTCAAGCGATGAATTATCGATTCAAATTACATATAATATGCTTGGAATGCTCATTGGTATGTAATGATTAAATTAGCTTAGCTGCAACAAAAATTACACATGCATTGCCAATACAAATTGTTGCATGTGAGGCGTATCAGCTTTTGTTTTTTTTGTTTCTTAATAGCTCTAAGGGGGAAACAGTCATGAAGTTACAATAAGAAAAAAGAAAAAAAAATGAAATGAGCAGGATGAAAAAAAGAAAGGCAGAGAGAGAGTGAGAGAGAGAGAGTGAGAGAGAGAGTGAGAGAGAGAGAGAGAGAGAGAGAGAGAGAGAGAGAGAGAGAAATTTTTAAAAACGGGCAACTTAGAGTTGCGATTGTAAAGGCCAAGAGTCCCATTTTTATTCTCACTACAGGGAAAAACAATTAAAAAAAAAAGCATTGAAAACATTACAAATCTGTTCTGCATGTATAATAATTAGCTGTCCCTTGATTTTTTTTATAAAAATAGAAAATCGTTCATACATTTTTTTGCTCTTGCAATTTAAAGTTAAAACTAGACAACTGTTTGTTGTTACTTTGTAAGAAGATGCAAATCTCTAATATTTCTATTTTACGACATCTTTATATACAACACAGCCATACAATAATCACGCTTGTTCTCTGAAAGACAAAAAAAAAAGCAATCGATATATTTCAAAAGAGAATCATTAATGAGAAGGATTGCTTTATACTACCTCGGCAGCACAAATTTTAAATGATGAAAGTCTATAAGTTTTGTTTGTAGTTTAAGTATTGCAGTACTATTGCTTAGACGTAATCTGAGATATGTTACTTTGTTAGTCCTTGCGTTGGGCCTCAATGGTCAGTTTGAACTTCTGACAGAAAAGGTATCTATCTACATCAGGACGCATGTGCCAACAACTGCACCACGGATATCACAATCGATGAGGAAAATAACAAGAATGTATTTGTATGAGTTGAAAAACCAAACATAATGTGTAGCCACTAAGAGAGACTGGAGACAAATCCAGATAGACAGCAAATAGATTCTGCTCTCAGCTTTTAATCCTTCGTCAAATGAACGATTAAAGCACTTCTTCTGGGTGTAGAGTATGGCTATAAATTTACTGATCCTCGGCTGCAATCTTTTTGTTACAAAAGGCAGATAACTTTTTTTTTTGTGTGAAAAAAGGAATCAATTCTTAATTTAAACGTTTCCTCACATTAACTATCAGGACCGATCACTCTGTTGGTCTATTCATCAGTAAAAAATCAGTTGAAGTCAACAGGTGATAAACTAAGGAATGAGATCGCAAAAAAAAAAAGTTCAGTATGCGTTTCTGTTTTTACCATCGCCTTTGATTTATTGTGGATCTAAGCTAAACTGGGAGAAAGGTATTGGTTTATGTTGTGGCTAAAACCTGCAGCAGCAGCTGCACCTACAATCTGGGTAGGAAAACAAGAGAAAGGATGGTCTAGGCCACTCTCCATCACTGTTGAAGATGGATTTGAAAGAAGGGACGTCTAAAAAACAGGGACAAAAAATAACGCATACGACAATACCGATTGATGCTATGGCTAAAAGACCATACTTATTGATGATATATCTTTCTTTTAAAGTCAAACATCTTATGAACACGATGGACTAAAATATCCATTAAAAATATTGAACTTGTGAAAATTTAGCCTACAAATAAAAATGAAAATTTACTTCTTATACCGTGATTCTACAATATTGCTGTCCTGTTAGATAAAACACAAATCAAATTATTTTCTTCTCAGTTTGTTAGTTTTTCCCGCAGCAAGAATAATTATTATACCCATTTTCGTGTGTTACTATTTCCTCCCAATTAAAACTAACAAAACCAAACATATGCCATAACTAGATAAGGTTTCTTCACAGGCCATTCGATGTCGAAAACCTCATTTTTATTTTTTTTTTAAACTGAAACATTTTCCATCGAGACCAAACAATCGTGGCGTTTGTTCTCTGAATGTAATCATGCCATAGCTAATGTTTGCTTAAGAGTTTTAGTTTTTGAAGGGGCTTTGTTTGTTCCTAGTTATTTAAATGATGAGGGATTTGCTCTGTTTAAGGAAGGTTTAATGGTTATGAAGAGAGTAAGCCTCGTATCTCATTACATAATTCCTGGCATCTGAAAAAGGAAAAGTGCCCGTTATGTTTTTTGACCATGGATTTCTACAGGAAATCCGAAAACGTTTTTATATCGCGCATATTTCGCTTTCCTTTAAAACTTATGTCTTTATCACTTTCTCAAATCAGTTAAAATTCACAATCTTCTGTGAATGGTGAGAGATTTAGGCATCGATCTTATGATATTCAAAATATATTGGTTAAAAAACCCAGACGTTTGTTAAACTTTTATTTCTTCTAAAAATTATTGGGTTTATCCAAAGTACGATACTCAGAGCTTTTAAATAATAAAAAAATGAAATATATAAAAGGGGATCAAAAAAGAATTTACACTTTTTTGTGTTCTAAACTAGACGATACCACGTTTCGTAGAAAATTAAGTGAACACGACAAACAAATTTCGTATATAATTTCTTTCTTTCTTTAACACAGATGCTTTACTGATAACTTGGGGAAGGGGGTGGGGGGTGAATCATCATCATCAAGTGCCTTGCTTGCAAGCGTTAGCGATCATGTCCCTCCACAAATCCCTATTTTTGACGGCGGCCAGTATATAGTGGGTGAATAGGGGGTGGGTAAAAGGGAAAAGGGGTGGGGGGCTTCACGGTTCATAAAGAAGATCCAAGTAAACATAGAACTGGATTAAATTGACTATTACACAAACGAGATCTGGGCACATATCAGGGCAAGTTCTTTCACGAGGAATGCTCCACCGATTGTTCGCAAATGCATGGTAATAAGAGCCTTTCACTAATGTACATGCCAGTCCACTCTGCCTCAGTGAAAAACTCCATGGCAGTCCCAGATTTGTGTGTTTAGCATCACTACGAGTTTGAATGTGTAACGTTACATAATGAAAATGAACGAACTCATTTTCGCCTATCAAAAACAAACTTGCTGTGATATGTTCACTACTCACGGCATCAGAATAAATTTTATCTTGTAGAAGGAAAAAATAAACGCTTTCACTGTTTGATGAATAAGCAAGAGCAGTCTGGAAAAAAACCTGCTTCGGATGAGTGGCATAAGCTGTTGCGCTCTGGTTATTC
>BLXT01005762.1:1823902-1834052 GCA_019648995.1 Plakobranchus ocellatus
AGAGTGAATTTGGGAAGAAGGATAAAAAGGAAGATATAGAGACAGCACAAGGGAAAAGTAACATAAAGAAAGTGAGAGAGAACGTATATATATATATATATATATGACAGAGATAGATAGATATATAGATAGATAGATAAATAGAGAGAGAGAGAGAGAGAGAGAGAGAGAGAGAGAGAGAGAGAGAGAGAAAAGAAAAGAGGTAGACAGAAATGCAGAGTCACACAAAGAAAAATACGGGATGCAAAGGCAAAAAAAAAACCCTGTCAGACTTTAGTAAATTCTTTTCAACTCAACATCCCGCTAGACGTTCTAATGTAGATGCTCGATAATTCATAAATAATTATTGTATCCTTTGGAATGGATGGTCTTAGCTTATTTAGCATTATCAAAACACTGCTAGTCATGCTATTGGTCTTGTTATAGCAACTTTCAAATTTGAATTTTTGACACAGTCATATTTATGTCGAATGTCTCACATTTTTCACTCTTATGCTGACATGCCGATACATGATATTTCAGACTCAATATTTATTTTGAATCTGCCTTGAAATGAATAGTAATGATTTATTAACGAGTACACGATCATGTCGATTAGAGTTAAATTAAATTTACTTAATTGCTTTAGCTTTAAAAGAAAAGTAATCTTTGCATATGATTAATGTGTCCATAAAAGCGAATGTCTATACATCAACCACTTTGCATAGGTAAGATAAATTCATGTACATTTATTGTTTTATATTCTGGATGTGGATATATTAGAATAAATAATTTTAGACGCACATGTATTTTTTGATTGATAACCTTCGAACATTTTTATGTATTTAAACTTTTCCGCTAAAGTTGACATTCTTCTCAAGTCTTTGCCTTCTGAGAGAACTATTAATTCTCTAGCGCAATGACCTTTCACATAATGCTTCTTATATTTATTTACTTCCATCTGTTTACAGGTTTCAGTTATCTCAAAACTGCTTACTAGGATAACTGTAGTCTAGGAGAAAATGTAGACTGAGGTTACACAAAATGTACACAATGTATAGACAGAAAGGAAGAAAAAATCATATCGGTCTTCGGAGACAGGAAAAAAAAAAAAAACCTATAAAAACTGAAGCACACAAAAAAGCAAAGGATGTTATAATATGTCTACAAATTCCACCGCTCCCTCACCCCCAAAACGTAGTGATTTTATTGAGCTGGATTTGCATCCTTTGCTGGCTTCGCACGTGAACTCTCAACACGTTGTTTGTTTTGAATTTTTGACATTAAAAACTTGTACATGAGAAAAACAGACATGGAAATCATATCTCGATAACTGACGCTTGCTGACGTTCGCTGCAGATCTAATTAATCTTTTGTTCTGTGAAGTGGATTAATTTTGAAAAGATGCTCTCAAGAATTCAAACCATTTCCACATTAAGACGCGATTTAATTTTAAATCACGCTCTACAGATGTGAAGGACTATTTTTCTGCGCTCCAGAAATTCAATAGAACAAACAACAAAGTCACAAAAAGTAACAGAAATAGCAATAATGGGAACATCAATGATAAAAATAGTAATGATGGTGATAATAATAATAATAATAATAATAATAATAATAATAATAATAATAATAATAATAATAAAAATAATAATAATAATAATAATAACAAAAATAATAATTATTGTTATTATTAGAATGATGATGATGATGATGATGATGATGATGATGATGATGATGATGATGATGATGATGATGATGATGATGATAATAATAATATAATAATAATAATAATAATATTAATAATAAAACAATATTATTATTATATTTTTTATTATAGGAATAATAATCATAAATATTACTGCTATATATGCTAATAATAATGATAATAATATTAATAATACAACAATATTATTATTATTATTATAATTATTATTATTATTATTATTATTATTATTATTATTATTGTTATTATTATTATAATTTTTATTATACGAATAATAAATCTAAATATTACTGCTAATATATATTCCAAAAATAATTAACTATTAATTATAAAGAGTTCACGTCTTCGTTACCGCACTAAACTCGACAATGAAAACTTGGATGGTTTTTCATTTTCATTGTTAAGTCTGAGGGAGAAAATATTGAAAAAATCTTAAAGATCAAGTAGTTTTATTTATCATTCCTTGAGGCGAAACTCTAACCCTTTCCAAAGCAACTCTATGGACTACATCCATTTGGCGTCTCAGTGAAACATCAGCCAAAGAAAGAAGATCTTCTGGAAGGAAAATTAAATAAGCCATCTCTTTTTGCCTATATCTTCACATACAGAAATTGAGATTGTTTCTTCAATGCAACTGCATGCATAAGATAGCGTCCATTTAATCACACAACAAAGGAGGAAAATAGTTTTCAGACAATATTGCCTACAATATTGCCTGTGAAAGTAAAATAACTTCGAGGCTACACAATAAGAGAGTTTGTAACCCTTTATTTTTGGAAATGAGTGACCAAAAGTATTCTATTTTTCTCTAATTATGGTATAAAAGTCCAATTTTTTCATTCTAGATAAAAGAATTTGACTTTTTCCTACAATGATCATTGAAACAGCATGGTTGAAAGAGGTATAGAATTCGAATACCGTAAAACATAGTCAAAGTTTCATATTATTTTGGAAACTTAGCTGCACACTGTGTGCTACAATTCCTGGAGGTTTATGTCCAGGTCTAAAGTCTCCACTGCTGGACTCTAATGGATCTAGTTACCATAAATTGAGGAAAAGATTTATCTTATTAAGCTCTGAAAAAAATGACTGTGATTTCTGAAATATATGAAGTTGGACTATTCTTAACGTGATTACTTTTTTCCAGAATTTCGTCATTGACTTGCAGCACCAATGGTTGCACAGAACTTTGGAAAAGACTTTCTTTTACAGTCATTAAAAAAATTACGATTAATTATTGATGTAAAGTAAAGAGCGTAAATTTGCAATCAAATACAAAATACAAATATAAAAAAATGTATAGACTTTTCATCGACACTTTTCTGCCATTCGTTTGTTCAAATATCTTTTTTAATTTTTATTTCACATTCAGTCACTGTTGATTTTACGTAATTATTATCAGGAAGTTTTCATTAATTATCTTGTATTATGGCAAACTAAAACATTCTGTTTTTTTTTAGCAGAGTCCTCAAAGACTCGAACTAGATTAACCTTGCCGCCAACAAACATGAGAACTAACACGGTAATGTTTTACGCCTTTCTTTGTGCTCTGTGACCAAAGGATATTTATGACTCAATGCATTCAATGATCGTGCCCACGTAGATATACTTTGTTAAAGAGAATTAAGAGAGGCTGTAAACATGTCGTGTCGGTCACACTGCTGCAACCCCATTTGTCGAGAGTGAATTTTGTTTTTACTGTCTACCATTCTAGTTTTCAAATAGATGGGCTTGTTATGAGGACAGTTTTTTTTTTATTCCAATGTGAAAAGACTGATAGTAAAATAGTTCTGTCGAGAGAATATTTCAAACAACATTTTAGGATGAAATATGTCTTGTGCATTCACTATCTGACCCTCAGATTAGACAAACTTGTGTAATCAAGTAAGATAAATGTTTACTGTATTATGCAAGTTGTCAATCTTTTCCAACTTTACTAAATCCTTCTCTGCTTCGCGAGTGCCATGAATTTGCAAGTAAATTGGCTTTCAGTAATGCAGGAGAAAGATGACAATATGATATATTGTTCTTGGTTTCTCCATCTAGCAACAATGCGAGAAGCTACTGTTCCGTAAGTTTCAAAATCGATTTTCCTATCGTGTGATCTATTTTTGTTTTATATTTACAATTTCCTTTTTAGAAATTCTGCAAGTTGCTTATAGCGATTTTACGGTTGATAATATTGTATGGGCCATTGCTATTTTTTTTCTTTATTTCAGTTGCATTTATTATTTGTGCTGTTGCCGAAGATGTAAAATAGGAGCAGTGCCTTATGAAATGTCTTTACCACACCCACTTTACTCCTTTCCTTCTACTGTTCTTCATTTCCTCCCTCGTAACTTACTTTAGTTTTCTCATTTTTCTTCCCCCTGTCCTTACTCCCCCTCCTCCTCCTCCGTACTTTTTTTCTTCTTCTTTCTTCTTTTTCTTCCTTCTTCTTCCTCCTCCTTCTTCCTCCTCCTTCTTCCTCCTTCCTCCTCCTCCTCCTCCTCCTCCTTCTCCTCCTCCTTCTCCTTCTCCTTCTTCTTCTTCTTCTTCTTCTTCTTCTTCTTCTTCTTCTTCTTCTTCTTCTTCTTCTTTTTCTTCTTCTTCTTCTTCTTCTCTTAGTTTGCTATGAGTGTCTTTTCTTTTCCCAGTTGAAAGTTAATTTCCATATTGTTTGGGTTTATGGTATAGTAATATACATTTGATTATTGCCAGAGTAGCTTGAACAAATGCAGCTGTATTTGCAAACCTCATTTCCATAGCATATGACGCTTTCTTTCGACGATAGATTGTGCAGTTATGTGCACTACTCCTCATTACAGTTTGCCTTCCAACATAAGATCGATCACAAGACAAGGCAGAAGGATGATGTTGAATATAATACAACATAACTGCATGCAGAGTAGGAAACTCAATGTGGCCATAATTAAGGCGAGGAGAATACAAAACATAAGGGTGTCATTTGGATCTTTTTTGTATGAATAATATATAAACATATTCCTCTTCTTAAATTTTTCTTAATACAAGACGCATCATAATATGCGATTATTATAGCTTATAATTATTTCCTCCTTTGACATAAAAATCCACGACTTATGAATTTGCATTGCCAAGGACAACAAGAATATGAACAACAACAACAACAACAACAACAACAACAACAAGAAACATCCTGACCATTCTAATCCCACAGTGCTTCATAGTTACATGAATATTTCACTCAATTTATTCCATTTTACCAATAATAATTTACGTATAATGAACGAGCACAATGTTTAACTCACCCAAACCATACCGAGTGAGCTTTTTAAGACGTTTCTGTTCTTTTTTTTTGCAGTCACTTGTAAATAGGCAATGGCAAAACACAAAACGTCCAATTACAGAAGCACGAAATATCTTTTTCGATTTCCATATTATAATAATAACCTAGATTAGAAAAAAAAAGCAAAAAGCATATTGTTGTAATGCTTCTGAAACAGAGAGATTCAATCCAGCTAATTCTTATGCTATTTCACTTTGAAAATAAGGGAACTGAAGAATACTACGTTGCATATGATATTGCAAGCGCTACTAAATCGTTACTTCTCTATACTTTTTTAGCACGCACAACCATTTTCGTTTCCCCTGATAACGCTAGAGCTAGTTCCCTCTCCCGCCCTCTACCCAGCGGCCGCGCACTCTTTCCGGGCATAACCGAGCCAGCACTGTTGAATCAGTTTCGTTTGTATTATCTCGCGATATTTCTTTTGATGATATTTCATGCACTATAATTATTATTATAATCTGGATGTTAATGTAAGCAAATTATTTATCACTATACATTATTTGGGAAGATGCAGATATTGTTGATCTTGATTAGTAATAAACGAATGTTGTAACTTAACTCTTGCGACTAAATGTTTCAAAGAAATTGTCCATGTATTATGTTTCAATGGAAATATCTAAACCTCATGGAAATGAGAATGTTTCACCACCCAGTCTCTGATCAAAGATTTCTCGGAGACGCCCACTAGTTAAATCTTTCCCCCTAAACAATCTCTTTAGATTTTGTGAACTTGTTTTTTTCTTAATTAATGGAATATAATAACTGTAGCTTTTACTTACTCTCTGACTTAATGCAAACCGTGATTCTCGGTTCTTTTGCCTGCGTTTCAAAAGTCTCAGTACCTATGACATTTTTTCCACTTTTACTTTAAGGGCTGATGCTCAAACATTAGCGTCAACTTGCAGTATTAAAATATAAAATTCGTGCCTGTCTTCATAATCCTTCTCCCCCACAAAAAAAAAAAAAAAAATCTAACCAATAGCTATACATAATTTTACGTTTCCACTTTCATAAAATTTTTGCCTGTCTTCATAAAAAAAAAACTACACACATATACGAAAAAAGTAAAAAAAAAAAAAAAAAAGAACATAAATGATATCCCGTATCGATAGCAGTGATTGTGATTTTATTGTTTCCGTTTACAAAACCAGAGATTTGTCAGATTTTCTTTAAAGTGGTTTCAGCTCTCTGAATTGATCGATAAATTGCTGTAATTCACATGTCACTCAGCAAAACTGAATAAACTACTCAAACGTTTAATCTTAGTTTGCTCATGAATATCATAAACGAATAAACATGAATTGGCATTTTTGCATGCTACCATAAAATTTATTTTATTCACCGCCATTTCCTTTGAACATGTAACTTTTTAAAGTCCCAGTCACGACGATCTCTTATTCTAACAACGGCGCCTTTTCTTGACATCTGCGTTGAAAAACATGTGGCGGTATCTATGCTTTCAGTACCTTTGATTATTCTCTGTAGCAGCTCACATACCTGGGCACCCTTCTTCACTTTTCAAGATTGTGTCTATGCACACAACAGAGAGAGCAAAAGATCTAGCACTGCCTAAATATTTTTCATTATCTTATGATAAGTTACTACCTATCAATTTTTGAACATCACTAGGTTCAAGTCCTACCAAGTCCTAATTTTTTTTGGAAACAAGTTTGCTTCTCCTAGAATTTTCTATACCTCCTTATGTCTTACGGTTAGATAATACTAATTGAGCGTTAGTGTTGAAACATAATCAAGATAACTCAGGTGCGTTATATGAAAGCTGCTCTCGTATTCCCAAAAAGAAACAAATAAACAACATGGGCTGAACAGATGATGATTGGCTTAAAAAATGACTTGTAAGCTCATTTTACTAAAATAATTAAAAAAGGATTAGAAGGATTTGTGAATCTCATCCCTTCCAGATAAACAGAAGGCAGAACACAACACATAAGTAATATAAACCACCAAGATTATTGCAAGCGTCGGAGCAGACACAAATTTAATGCGTGCCGAACCACAATTGCAAATAACGGATCTGTGTTTTGTTTTTTTTTTTGAAGAGAAAAAAAAATAATATAGTTGGCTAAATGCTCACAGATCACGGAAAAATTTTGCTCGAAGTGTAATGGTATATCATTTTTACTATACATCCACATTTATGATAACCATCTTTTCCCAGTGGATAATGCGATGAAAAAAAATAAAAGTAAAAATTATTATATAAGATCAAATTGTGAAAATCAACCAAAACCCTTTTTGATTTCTTTACTAAGTGTCTTTTGAGAACGCTTTTAAATTTTTATTTTGGGCACAGTTGTATGCACCGAACCAGCTAACAACCTTTTACATAAAATTTTTCATAAGGCATAGCATAACATATGTTCAAGATTCTTAATTAAAAAAAAAAATAAAAAGATAAATGAAATGCCACATCTGCTTGCCTTAGGCTAGTGAAATAACCTTACGCTCGCCACGGGATAGGGTTTATATAACTGTCAGATTTTCAATTAAGGCATATGAGAAAAAAAAGCAATTTCAATAATTGATAACCATATATATAAATAAACGCATGAGCAAAGCAAATAATTATTTTTGGTTGAGTCGAAAAAAAAAGCCCAGAAAAAAAAGTTCATAAAAAAAAATATAGAAAATGATTGATTAAAATGCTTTGATAAATTTGTCAGTATATGATCAATACAGACAAAGCATTGCAGTGATACTTCTTCATAAGTTTCACTTGTATTATTAATTCTATTAATCTAAATAATATTAGCACGCTTTACTTCTAATGTTTGATGATCATCATTTTATAGGTTCTAAACAAGAGATGAAGTTAAGAGAAATTAAAATAGTAAAAGTTCAAAATAGGAAAGACACAAAGAAAAGAATGTTAATAGCACTTGGGGAGTATAAAACTCGCGCATTACGGGCATTTCACGCAGTCTGCCTCACTGAGAAAATAAACATTCACATCATGTACAATGATGCCACCGACGTTGTTTACACTATTACAATTGTTTATCTTCACGTCTTTGTCATCTCTAGGTTTGTTTTTATATTGAAATCAACACATCTACCTGGCGGAACAGAGCCATGTCAGTTTCAGGTAGGGGGAACGAAAAAAGAGCATTAAATTTGGAAAAAGGAAAATCTTATTCATTTTGGAAGCCATAATTCACAAACACTCAGCGAAATTTATATTTAAAATGTACTACATCTTATTATTTAAAATGTCAAAATGTCACTATGTCTTAATCATTTAAATATCAAGACTAGAAGTAATCCGGCAATAAAACAGCAAAAGACTTTCTTTTAAAATATAAAAGACTTAAATGGCAAACATGAAGCATTTTCAATGTTTCTTAGCAGTATAAGGAGACTTCTTTTCGGAATTCTTTGTTTCTCGTGAAGGTTTTGGCCATTATTTCAAGCGTTATTTTCTTTGCTTTTGTAGACAGAATTTGTCTGCTTTAAGTGCCCTCTCTGGAACAAACATTGACAACCATAGTTCTCCGCTGAAACTTGTTCTAATTTAACCTTATCAGGCTGTTGTAGCTACCATTACCTATTGACTACGGGTTAAAACTTTCAATGTGAGTTATTCTCTACCTCTACTTCATTTCCCTTAAATTTTCCAGTGATTGCTAGCTGCACTAAACTCTCCGGTCGGCAAAATTAATGTGTCCTAGAAATTGTAATTGCGTCCACCTTTTTTTGAGGCTCTGAATACATTTTTAACAAGAGAATTGAGACATAACATTATGAATAGAAAAAATACCTGTATCTACACACATGTATATATATATATATATATATATATATATATATATATATATATATATATATATATATATATATACATACATATGTGCTTTCTTGAACTCATGCCCACACCAGAGGTTGTGGTTAGTCCAGTGATGTTATTTTAAACTGACATTCACATTAACCTAAATAGCCCAGCTCATTACACATTCTGGAGCTTAACTGTGGAGCGTTCTTAGACAAACCATAAACAACCATCCGTAAAACTGGAAATCTAACAACAAAATTCACATGGGACTTAAAAGAAGATCTTAGTGGCCACTCAGTACGTTTAGATTAACGCACTAAAAAGCTGGCTTTGCCTCTAAGCTGAGTGAACGTTTACAAAAAAGTTCTTACTTATCCATTATCGTTTTGAGCAAGGGTTTCTTTAAACACAAAAGTCGTCAAAATCTTTTAGGAGGACATGTTCGGAAGAGGCAAGATCATTGATAATATTTGCTATGAATTGTCATTATTTTTTTTCTGGGTAGTTGACAGAAGAGCACCCGGAACCCAAAATCAGCAGTGGTTCTTATCCAGATCGCTGACCTGTTAAGCGAAAGTGTTAATCGTAATGCCGCACAAATCACACATATCAAACGAATTGTGAATATTAATCATAAGGAAACTGTGTTACATATTACACATGTTTTAGACAACCTGAACTGATGTAGCAGACTAGATCCTGTATTATACCCGGACCCTACCGTATAAAACATAAAAAATATAGCTTCGATTTTAGTGACTAGGTCAGTAATTATGCCACAAATTCAGATTAAGGTGAAGATCAAATTAAATTCATTTGAACGCGCAAAATTAATGCTTATTACAGAAACAAAATATCATGTATCTCATTACAAAAATTGGAGCATATGTTTTTTACACGAATTAGCAAATCATCGGATTTTTCATCGGTCTGCACTTAACATCATATCATTAGGGGGAGGCAGATCGGCAGCAAAGACAAACGAATTCTCATAAAATTTATTTAAAACTCTCTGCTTTTCCAAAAATGTTGATTGAAGCAAAAAGTTAGAACTTTGTAACATGAACCATGGAACACCAGTACGACTCATTAATTTTCTCTCTGATTATCAAATCAGGCCTACATTTTATTTGACCCCCTATCCCCCCCCCCCAAAAAAAAAAAAAAAAAAAAAACACGCACACAAAAGCAATGACTTTATGCTGTACTAAGTCAACTTATCAGTGCATGATAAAATATGATACTTTTCGACCACACAACCAAGGTGAGATTTGGTCGAAAAGAACATATTCAAAATTTTGCTCTGACATTGTAAAGCCGACAAAAACAGTATACAATCACCCCC
>BLXT01005762.1:1895755-1908678 GCA_019648995.1 Plakobranchus ocellatus
TAATAATAATAATAATAATAATAATAATAATAATAATAATAATAATAATAATTATAATGATGATAATGATGATGATGATGATTATGATGATGATGATGATGATGATGATGATGATGATAATAATGATGATGATAATGATAATAATAATAATAATAATAATAATAATAATAATAATAATAATAATAATAATAATAATAATATTTGACGTTGTTTTTAAAAACAAATAAAAAAAAAATACATTTCATTTACTTACTCGCTTGCAACGTGCATTTAAGTATTATACTGATTGTTTTAACTCACTATTTTAATTTTTCAATTATGATAGCCAAAACAGAACCAAAAAAGTCTTGAACTGAAACGTTCTGGATGCTGCCCTTAGGACTGAATCTCTAAGCCTGCCTTGCTGTACTATTTACAGACTTTGTTAGGTCTGCCCAAAGCGTTTCCATTTTCTGCCTAAGATTTCTGCCATTGGCTTTCGGTTGGTTCTTTCCTCAGAATTTAAAAAAAACACAAAAAAAAAAACATTTGTCTGTCTCTTTTTAGCTAGAAGATCGTGATTTTGATGAGAATGTTTGTATCTTTCTTACCTTTGCCTTTGTAAAGTAAAAATAATTTGATGTAAGCATTTCATTTCTTTATTTTCTAAAACCTGACTAGAGTGTAGATAAATGTAAAATTGTCGTTACCATGCAATTAAACTTTGTCTTACAGGATAAGAACTTTGGGGTGAAAAAAAAATCTTCAGTCTCTGACCAAACATATCCAGTACTCAAAGGATCATTCTGTAAGACAGTCTTGTCAGTCTTTTTATTAGAAGGTCTATAGAAGAGAGGTCACCCTCTGAATTCTAATATCCTCATCTTGTAGGTACTTAAAGCGAAAAATACAGTACAAATGGCTTATGTCTGCTCTTTGATCAGGCCATGCAGTGATAGAAAGTGAGAAAAAAAGGATATTTGTCTGGTGGCTTTTTGTTTTGAACCCGTCATTTTTTCCCCTTTTCATTATGCCTATGTTTCGTCCACTCAAGTTTACATCTATTGGGAGACTTACCGGCGTCCAATTTGACCACCCTCCAAGCTAAATGCCCTATAGACAAGCTTGGTTTGAATCAAGTCTACGACAAGGCAAGTGCAAAATAATGAAAGGGGAAAAATCGAAAAACCTTGGAAAAACGTTTAGTAGACACCTCAGTGTATAAAATATCCTGGAAGACAAAATTTCAGAGAATTTTTTCGAGTATGTGACATTTTTAATCATAAGCAGAGACTTGCTTTCGGTTTTTTGTGTGTTTTGTTTTGTTTTGTTTATTCCTCTACAATCTGCATCAATAAGCAAATGAACGAAAAGCAAGAGGTACAATCATATTTAGATTCAGAATGACAATACCATTGATAATTATAATTATGAGAATCATGTAAAGGCAAAAGGAGGAAGAATAAGAAAAGATTAAGAACGGGCTATCGTGTGGATGTGAAAAGAAACTTTTGAAGTCTATCTTTGTGTGTGTCTGTGTTTTTTTTGGGGTTTTTTTTGTTTTTTTGTTAAAGGGCATTGATGGCACAGTGACTAAAAAATTCACCCTAAGATCTACAGCGAAGTTGGGTCGGGGGTTCGAGTTAGAACATGTCACTGACGACCTGAAAAGACGATGGCCTGAAAGCCTGAGATCCTCTTGTTGTGGATAGGCTTTGTGGACAAAAACCAAGAAGAAGAGAGCCCCCTTCAGAAGCTTTTCACGTACTTGATCATTAAGCTTACTAATGCGCTCGAATAACTTTTCTTTATGAAGAAATAGATATTCATAGATTAAAAACTAGAGACGCCCGCCCGCATCCTCCTCAATCGACTTCACTCCTCACACAAAATGAGATAAAAGTGGCCTCTGTAAATTAAGAAAATCGGTGAAACAATTGTTGGAAAGAAAAGAAAAATAAGGACAATAAAAGCAAGTAAGCCTACATAACACCCTTCACCCAAACCCACCTGCAAAATCTATTTTCTCCCAAATCACTCGCATCTGCAATTGTAACTTCAAATCAACCAAAGCTAGGGCTAATAATTATGCTATGTTTTAAATTTTAGAGAGAAATTGTGAGAAAAATAAAATCATTGAACAACAACGTCGAGGAAAAAAAACGCTTTTTAGTTTACTTTTTGTAAATAAAGTTGGCCAAACAAAAGACAATGGTCACCAAAAAAGTATTAGTGTTTTTTAACCACTTATAGGGACTTAAGAGATTGGAGTTCTTAGTATAAATAATATATGATATTGAAGTATATGTTGTCTCTGCCTAATCACATTCCGACTGGGTTAAGGAAAGCACCGAGAGAGGTCGTATTTCAGTTTGTCTGGCGTTCTACAAACTTTCATGGTAAAATCCCAAGAGGATCATGTCACTAAACCAAATACTTTTTTTAAGCAATACAATTTTACTTAAATGACCAGGACTACAAAAACTTATGACGATTTCTATTGCTTTTTTTACTTTGACACTGTAAAGGTATGAGATTTTGGTTAGTTCAAAGTTTAAAACTTTCCTTAAATGTGTGAAAACTCAATATGCAAACATAACATAATTCTTTGACTAGCTGTAAAAAAAAACTAGAATAAGGCGAGAACTATCGTATTAAACAGAAAAAGTACAGCACAATGAACTCCCTCCATGTCACCTAGCTTGAGGATTTGGATCTTTATAACATAGACAAATCTGTAAGTGAAATCTCTCATGAAATTTGTTAATGTTAAACAACACGAGCATGATGAGATATCTGATTTTTCTCACACAGATTCTAGATCTAAGTCACTCGAAGTGTGAAGAAGGTTCACTGTACACTAAAACTGTTAGCGTTTATCCTAGCTTCATCAGAAGCTTACTCTGTACAAAACATTCACTAATTGTGAAAAAAACTCACAAAATAACCGGAATGTTTCTGGAGCTTCATTTTTTGTAGGTATAATATAGAAGGACATGCTTTACCTCGCAAAACTAAATCCCTTTTTTTATTCTCTCTTCTCCCTCTTGCCCTTGCTCTCTGCCTCACACACACATGAACACATAACGGTACGCACTTTCTTCTTTCACTTCTTGTCTCTGACTCTCTATCTCTCAGTTTATCTATGTGCTTCTGCCACTGTCTGTTTTTTCTGGCTCTCCATTTCTGTCTTTCTAACCATGTTTTTTCTGCCTTTGACTCTCTTTCATATTTCTTCTCCATATCTTTCCAAACCTTTGTAGTTAAAATCAACGGGTCCATGAATGCTTGGAAATATTGCTTTTATAAAAGATTACGGCCCGACAGACATGTCACTGTTGTACTTGCAGTTCTCATAAAAGGAAGATTGATGTCGAAGTACATTAATATTCATGGAATCAAAAAAGTTATTATTTAAAGATGCGTTTTTTTCATGATGAAACATTGTCGATGCTCTCAATGGTCTTGCTGGCTATTTATCAAGATGGCAATGAATATCTTGAAAACACAGGAGATAGGGGTTGGGCAAAGTGCCTGAGTCGAGTCAAACGCCCACCTAGTCTGGATTGAAAAATCACATTAAGTTTTTAATCATGTGATAGTTTCGTCACTTTCTCTAACCCAAATTGTTATCATTGAGCGAAAGGGCCAAATTAATTTTTGTCTTTTTTCTCATATTTGTAGTGGAAGTGTGCCATGACATTATGAACCGAATAAAATTTCCCTTTGGTTCAAAAGTGCCGAGTTTAAGAGGTTTCGCTAAAGGTGTTCATTTTGCCCTATTATTTTTGTTGAAAAGCGTAAGTTCGATTTATTGTAAATAATGTTTTTAGAAGATCATAGATATGAGAAAAACTGTACAAAATAGGGATGTAGCAGGCAAGGTAAATTATAGACTTTAGAATTTCGTACCCTTATTACCAAAAGACGTGGCAACTTACAGTTAACGTTTTAAGACATGTAGTTTGTTTCTGGCATAAAATCTGATATATATATATATGTAATACAAAAATGAAAACCAAATTTTTAAATTTGTTCATCCATCATTCAACTTTTATGATTATGCCATCGGTCTCCATTCCTCGTTTTGCATACCAACTAAGCATATGAGTTATGCAACACAAGAAGTATGTTCTGTTGAGAAAAACTGCGCAAAAATAATTAAAAAAAAAATCATCATGTGAAATAAATATTAATTGTTTTATTGTAGCAATTCCGACAGATTTTGTGTTCTTCAATGCCAAATTTGGACAAATTCTTTGAGAAGTTAAAAATAAAGCAGTTAGGTTTTTTGGGGTTTCAAAAACACAATCTACGTCTAAAATGCAGAAAAATCCTATTGAAATTCGATAATTTTGAGGCTTTGTTATCCATTTTCTGCTCGTGGTCTACATGTGGAACGGTATTTTCAAAATAAAATGCCATTTGTTCTCATTCCTATATACAATAACTTAACAAGACAGCCTTGCTTCCACTATGGTTGGAAAACATTTTTCTAATGCATTTCTCAGGTTTCCAACATTTCATTTCTAAGCAGTACAATATAAAATAATGCAGACCTTTACCTAGATCAGTTTGTTTGTCAGTTATGTTTAGGTTAAATTGCAGTCCCATGTTCCTCTTTCCAAAAGAAGTCTTCTTGAAAACTGAAATAGTTACCTTTGTCCTAATTATACTTATGAGATGTAACATTGAGAAGAATAGCTTTTACCTCCTGCATATGTGAAAGTGATGGATCTCAAACAAAAAAGAACATGGAAAGACACCCCATTCGTCACGTTTTCCCCAACAAACATTTCATTGAATATATGTCGTTGATTTTCATTATTTTTTTTACTCTAAAAGTGAATGACAGAAGTTAACAAATGCAAGTTAAAAATGTCTCAGTTAGCACAAATGTGTGTCTTTTTGTTGTTAGCCTTCCGCGTATGGACCGTTTTTTAATCAACCAGAGATTAAAGTAAAAAGTATAAATGTAATAAAATACCGGTACCACACATTGACTATCAGTTCAAAAAAACCTTTAAAATAAGTAAAATGAGCAAAACAAAACAAAAAACAAAAAAGAAAACGGCAGGAAATGAGTCAATGGGCCAAGGGATGGGGGATGAGAAAAGAAGTGCAAGATAAACAACGTAAATGAAGTAAAGCAAAACGTTCAATAATGAAGTCGATGTTTTGGTAACTGAAGAAGAATTATTTCAAGATCTACTTTAGTGATGATGACAAATTAGTGGTGGAAAAAGTACGGTAGGATGCACCTTTGTAAAGACAGTCTCCAATTTCGAGTTCACTTATCCTCAAATAATAATAATTAAACCGAGAAAGATTTCAAAATCGTCAGCATACTATAGTTTGCAAAAAAAAAAAAAAACAAATGGGCACAATATTTTAACATAATATAACAATAATAGCATGGTTTTATGTAATCCCTTTTCACCCTTTTCAAGATGTCATGGCCTTCCCCCCCTTCTTATTTGTGTGGCAATTTTCTAAAATGATGTTCCTTAACTTCCCACTCTCGCACAAGCCACAACGCGCACATTCTTGAACAGATCTGTACCATGTGAGTGCCTGAAAGAAGAATTGCCCCTTTTTTTGACCTCTTGGTTTGTTTTTTTTTCGATCTATGACTAATAAGAATTTTAAAAATCGTTTTATCATTTACAAGATTTCACATGTGTCTTGATCATTTTGAAAACACTTCTTTTGAATATAATGTAAGCTATAGCCACCGAAATAAATAGCTTCTAAAAGTGTAAACTACTGGCGGACCATAGTAATACTATAAGACACTTATCTTTCCTATAGAAAAGAACTACCGAGAGGAGTGTTAGAAATTTTCTGCTAAATGCAGTACAAATCAACTGACTTTGACGAAAAGACAGTCATGAGGTAAAAAAATCTGAGTGAAAGATTTTTTTTTTTTTGCTGCTAAAAATACTGTTCAAATCCCTAAAAATGTGTTGCAAGTTGCACCGTATGGACAGAGCAACAATATTGATCGGCTTGAAACGATTCAGCTAGGAAAAAAATGAATGAACACATCATCTACTTCGAAATTTTTAAAATATCTTTATTCAATTAGCTAGTCATAGATATCGCACCATTGTAAAAAAAACAACAACAAAAAAAAAACAGCAATAACAAATAATAAACCAGGTCAAACTTTATGATTCTCCAAAATAAGATGCAATAAAATCGTATTGATAATTTATTTGATTTTTTCTCTTTAGTTTAGTGAATGATGACTTAAAATATGAGCCACCCGCATACAGTGTAGCCTTTTTTGTCCGCACATAGACTATCTCTATCTCTAAAACTATCTCTACAATATTTATTTCCGTTATCTCAAAACAATTATTGTTTAAACTACATTTATGTGGGTAATCAGTGTTTTTATTTTAGTAACCTCTAATGCAATTTTTCATTTTTAAAAAGGTTTTGGATGTGTAGAGCTGAAGGACCAAATTATCAGAAAAAGTGATATCTTCCTTAGCAATGCCCATAAATCATTTGCACAGACGCTTAGAAAGGTATTCACAAATATTTGACAAGCGATATTTTCGCCGGCCAGCTTTTTAGGACATTGCAAATGTTACGTGCTTTCCGAAATAAAAAAAAAAAAATCTGTCCCCTTAGCTGGATTAAAAAAAATGAAATTGTAAAGGTTTCAATGGTAAAGTTTAAGAACCCTTGCTTTAGATCAATAACGTCAGACCCATGATGAAGGGAAGCTAAGAAGGGAAATTGGTGTAAACCATTAGTTCTGTACTTTTAAAAAAATAGAGAGAACTGCGAGCATTCCGAGAGACACTTAGCAAACAATTTTTAGCGCAAAAAAATTTTATTCTTTATAAACCATATAATTATGCCGCCTTCGTTGGCTTCATGTAACAATCAAAAACTTGTTTAAATTTCGGCTGTAGTAAAAAGCTTTTTTATGTCAAACGTGACTGCCCGGCAACGACCTCCTATTTTTAGTTGTTTTTATGGTCTTTTTTAATATCGAAATTCTGTATTATGTGAACAATTTTGTTTCACGTTTTGTCTGGTATCAACAGTTACGGTTTCATGATTTTATAACGTGAACTAGTGTAGCCCAAGATTTTGGTGTCACGTTTTTCAAAACAATTTTAGATTATGCTGAGTTTTGCTCAAATAATTTAATAAATGTTTCTTTTAATCAATGAGACCATACATTTTTGACACCTTAAATCATCTTATACGATTTTGCTTTTTATTTTCAATCTTCCGTTTTGTATAGTTCGAAATCTTTCCTTTGCTTTTCGAATTCTTTAATGATACAAATGTTTTGGGAAGAGCTTCAAGACCATACAATAAATAAATAAATAAATAAATAAATGGATATATATATATATATATATATATATATATATATATATATATATATATATATATATATATATATATATATATATATATTCATTTATTTCTCTGGATTTCGGACTGAGTCCTCAGTCTCAATAAGCTGCAATCAAGCAAACTAATCGCATACACTTAGGCACATTTGCCTTTGTTATTTGCTGTATGTTTTCTCTAAAAAGTGAAAAAGTTGTGTTTTTTCATCTAACATGATCAAGAAGCCTAAAATGAAGGACATATGTGTTGAAAAGTCAGATGAATTTGTTTAAAAAAACAAATTTAATTATTCAGCTAACCAGTATAAAGTAATAACCCCCCCCCNNTCTCTCTCTCTCTCTCTCTCTCTCTCTCTCTCTCTCTCTCTCTCTTTCCTACAACAAAAAAGACACAACACAAACCTTTTAATGGTACCTTTAATGAGAGCCTGTACTCAGCATAAAACTACACTAACAAAAAAGCTTTCTCCAGCTTTTAGCTTTCATGCTATAGAGTGCAAATGTTGATGCATTTCCTGATACGATTGCATGCATTTAAATATAAAAAAAAAATCTTGATTATAGCGTTACTTTTTTGGCGATTCTAAAGCAACAGACAGAAGCCGTAATCATCTACAGCTTTTTACAAAAATCTTTTTTTTTTTGAAAGAATAAAACGTTGTTGATGAATAGTGTAATCTAGAGATAAGATACCAAACCTTCAATCTCCAAAAAGGATGGAAAAATCTTTCTTCTTTCAAGCAGAGATTTTTTCCCGATTGAAAACATTTCTCCTTTTTTTTAATGAGAGACAGGCAATCTATTGACTTGTTTTGCAACTTTATTACAAGCAGTTAACCTCAATAAAGATATTTTTTTCGAGGAAAAACTAACCATACATTTTGAAAATAATGTTGTGAAGATACAAACGGGAAATGATTTTGAGCATCCTGTATCTCAAAATGATATCATTTTTTTTTTTCATTTCGTGGCTTCCGGCTCATTAGGAATGGATTCAAAACAGCTTGTATTGCTCTAAAGTCTTTTTTTTTCTCTTTTTTTTTTTAGTGTACAGTCTTTGTGGATGTGTGCAATTTTAAAGGTTAATATCTAACAATTGCGTGAATGCAGTGCCACGTCTTTACGTTTGAGAGCCTTTTCTCTAGCAGAACCTTATTTTTATCACATGGCCACGATAGGAAAAGTAAATTAAAAAAGTTACAGACTATCCAAGTAAAAGATCACTCAAGAAGAGCCTAGCATTGATGATATTACAGATGCCAAAATACCGGTAAATGAAACAAGTTACAAAAATCAAATATCTTGGTTACCCGATAACATCAGATGAAAGATGTAAAAGTGAAGTAAATTTTAAAAAATTGCCACGGCCAAAGATACATTCGAACAAATATGGAAACCAGATTAAAAATGATTAAGAAGATAATCTTGAGCGATCATTAATTAAAACCACAAGAGGGAGGCAATTAAAATTTTAGGAGACATTTGCCTACACAAGCGGCGTAGAGCACTTAGGAATCACTGGAAAGATTGAAAGCAAACGCAGTAGACGTAGACAGAGAATAGCTTTTATCGAAAATTTCAACTCCTGGGCAATAGATAATGGTAGCAACGGTTTTTTAAGGAGAACAGGTCTGAGTGGAGGAACATGATCGCCAAAGTGTGTTCCAGACAAGACACCTAAAGGAGAAGAAAAAAGTAAGCGGCAAACTAAAGATGCATAAAAACAAGTGCTCTTTTAAAGTATAGAACAAAGACAGTTAAAGATAGATTAATTTTTCTTTCTCATCTCGTTATTTCGAAGCTCAGATAGTCTCAGGTCTCTAGATGGTCTGAATATCCTTGTCTGTTTCTTTACATCCGTTCCTTTTTCCGTGCTTTAAGACTGCCCCCTTACCTTTCTATTTAGTCGGCATGCAATTTCTAATATCTAACTGCATGGGTGGTTTGCCTATATTTATGTTTGAAAAGATGTCATTGGACAGCTGCCTTAACATTCATTAAACAAATTACAGCTCTGGTGTTCCTGGTTATTTTTTGTGATTTTGGAGGTTCCCTCATACACAGCCTTGTATACACATACACAGACTCAATAACATACACACGCGCGCACAGGAGAGAATGCGATTTTATTAGGATGTATCTTCATTTCCGAGCCGTTCTATTTGTTTTTGAATTTTTAAATCTTCAGTACAATGAGAAAGTAAAAAAATGCAACTGTTTTACTCATAGTTATAATTATTCTACAGCTATATTCATTTAAGAGAAAAGATAGACACATAAATTTATAACATCATAAGAATAAAAATCTTAACTTTTGCATTTCCATTTCACGGATTTCCTTACAATATTTCGAAATGTTTATTGTATCGCCATAAAGATTTTACCTTTCTTCAAGTTTGGAATGATTCCCGTAACATTTCTTTCGTTACTGAAGCTTCACTATGTTTTTGGAAATAATAAGAACATTGCGATAAGCGATAAGGCCTTTACATCATAATAATGGCCTCTCAGAGCAGAGTCCTGACTCACGCGAGTTGTGCGGTCACTTCTT
Organism: Plakobranchus ocellatus; assembly: GCA_019648995.1. Classification (NCBI taxonomy): domain Eukaryota; kingdom Metazoa; phylum Mollusca; class Gastropoda; family Plakobranchidae; genus Plakobranchus; species Plakobranchus ocellatus. Next base: position 1,905,668 of record BLXT01005762.1, read on the forward strand.
TAAATTGCTACACGTCATTATTTAAGGCCAATCGGTTCTCTATAAATTATGAGCTCTGTACTTTGATAATGTGAGCAAAAGAGTATCATAGTTAGTTTTATTTATCAAAATGCTTAAGAGTTTATCCTATGTTTCCATACAAGCACTCATGTAAAAAATTATTTTAATAACGCTATTATTAATTTATAACCTACATTTGATCTAACCTTCGAACATTTGTTTTACATACACTTTTCTATTAGGGGCTAAAAATATTACAAAGTTATATATACGCGTTGCAAAAGAGTATGAAAAGGTGTCAATACTTAACAGGCTGTATGATATGGTGATACGATTGGATATTCATACTTCAACCGATGTTTAATGCTTAATTTAACACTTTAAAAAGATTCAGTCTCCTTCACCTTGTCTCTAATAAGCTTCTTTTACATTCAAATCATAAACATAAAGAAATACCACCTTCTGCCACCAAAATGTCAAAAAACCTACATCTGATAGATAGATTTGTGTGTATTATTAAATTCATCTAGATTATTGGTCTCTTAGGTCTAAGATTAACAACGCCATTTAGGTCTAATTAGTGCCAGTTTTCACAGGAAAATCTTCCTTATCAAATACAGAAGAGAGACACATAGCCAAATCTAGATCTTGATTTACTTCGCTGTTTATAACATGGTCTACATTGACGCAAAACATCAAATTTTATAGATTTTATAGAACGGGTAACTTTACTACTTATCTTAAAGTTACGATGGCATGATAAACGGCGTTAAGGCTTTATAAACAAAACGTACGTTTCTCGCTTCCATTACTCAACTATGCAGAAGAAGCATTTGCAAAAATAAATGATCAAATTATCAATCTTGCAGCAGCTGTCTGTCTTTACTGAGCGCATTGCTCTATTATTTCGTCCACACGTCAAACTCCACGTCGTCCCTCCTATATATTCCCCCTTCAATGACAATCATCATCATCCTCATCATCATCATTAATCATCATCATCATCGTCATCATCGTCATAATCATCATCATCATCATCATCATCATCATCATCATCATCATCATCATCATCATCATCATCATCATCATCGTCATCATCATCATTGTTATTTTTATTGCTTCCGAGATGTGGGGTTCTTTCCAATGTTCCATTTTTCATCTATAAACAATACTTGGTATCTCAATGAAAATAACATTGAGCGCCTTACAATTCATCCAGATTGGATGGTGAAACTGCTAAAACCAAAATCACATTTACATTACTTTGTGAAAGGGAGTAAGGCAATAATATGAAGGTTATTCAGTTCTTATGAACTCTACTGATTTTTGCAAACTTAATTTTTTCAGTTAGAACTCTACCCTCTCCCCTAGATTCTTATTGGCCTCTTGGAAATCTATGTATAGGTGAAATGTCATTTCATCATTCTGAAGTGTCCAAAATTATTCTTAAAATTGCAAAATGAAAACATTAACCTTGTAGGCTTTGTAAACTTTGTGAACTTAATACCACGACTTTGAGTCGTGCTGGTAGCGATGATTTTAATCATGGACACTTACAGTCAATAATTCAATGAAATTGAAGTTTCAGGATAACGTAGAGGCTACAGAAATAAAGGCAACACAGGGAAGCATGCAGGCGAAACAAATAAAAGAGGTTAAAAAGCAAAAATCAACAGTAACCTTGACTCTAACAAGCAGTCACCATGTGGAGGAAATAAATGAAATCTTGAATAAAGAGAACAACAGTAAAAGAATAAATTGCTAGCTTAAATATATGTACAGAGCGGGTCGAATATCAATTGAGAGGGAAAAAAAGAGCATCGGATCTCAAATAGCAGCAGTATTCTAAACAATTACACTCAACTCTAACTTTTTTTTTTCAATACATTGATGAAACTGAGCAGATACGTCCGTCCCAGATAACGGTTGTTGTTGTTGTTGTTGGTTTTTTTTAGCTCAACTACGAGGTTTTAAAGCATTCCTTCGTTTTTTTCAAGAAATTTAAAACACAAGAATTTAAGGAAAACAGATAGAGAGGGAAAAAAAAAAGGAGACAGACATTTTGAAACACAGGCTTCTTCAGGGAAGGTGCAAGAGCCTTTTTTATCAAAACGTGGCGCTCATTTTCTAACATAAACCTTTGTCACCTCAAGAGACCCTAGAAAAAATAGTGGAAGTCAAAGTAGTAATTGATATTATAATTTTTGTGACATTGTAAAAAAAAACAAAACATCCACCGCTGTATGAAAGAAAGGACCTAGCCTTGTCCAGAAGTGAGAGTCGTATTGACAGCCACTTTAATGGATGCTTTCAGTTCAACTGTCTAGACTCGGTTGCGTGCAGCGACAAAGTAAGCACCAAGCTGCCAACTCTAATACATTCCCTGTCGATCTCACTTTCTTTGATTTTTTTTCCTTTAAAACATGAAACAATGTAAAAGCCACAACGAGGTCATGTTACAATCGTCGCCATATTGCAGGCAAAAATGGTAAGCGACTGCAATATTTTTGCAAACAAACAACCGCTTAACTTTAGATACTCACTCTCAATGTAAACTTTCACATTCACATGTAGCCCATTCCTGCTAAAATACACATCTTTATTCTAAGCATTAAGACACACTGATTTTTATTATTATCATTATTTTTTTTATTTCATGTTCAGTGAACAAGGGGTAAGCTTTTTATAAACTGTATCTTTCCAATTGTTTTAATCCACGCCTTCTACTGCAATCTATAGGCTGAATACGATAATTTTCTTGTATTTTCCTAAAATCATTTCTCTTTCTCTTTGCCTCTCTTTTTATTGCTCTCTCTGTCGATCACTGCTCTCTGTTTTCTTTATATTTCTCTGCATTCGTCTCTCCTTTCCTGTGTTTTGCCTTTCGCAAGCGTTTTATAAATTTAACAGTTCAATGGCTTTTATCCTTACAGCAATCTATAGGCTGCGGGTTTGGTGATTTTAGTTTCCTCCATTGTTTTGTCTTTCGCTCCCTCATTATCTCTGTCTAT
>BLXT01005762.1:1920170-1930883 GCA_019648995.1 Plakobranchus ocellatus
CTCTCTCTGTCTCTCTCTCCCCCCTCTCTCTTTGCCTCTGATAGTATTAGACACTTACTCACGCTTTGAATGCGCGTGCATGTGTGTGTGTGAATTTGTGTTGTAGAATATTTCTTCCTGTCTAGCTGTTTCTGTTACTAAATTTGTTTGGATTTGATTAAATGAGCGTAGAAAACTTGTGCTTGCATTAAATTCATGTTTGTAATTTTTTCTCTATCCTACAACTCTCTCTCTCCCTCTCTCTCCCTCTCTCTCTCTCTCTCTTTCTCTTTCTCTCCCTCTCCCTCTTTCTCTCTCACAAACACACACACTTTATGTGGTAGTGTTACTAAGCCTTTTGTGTGTTTGTGTGTTTCACTGTTACTCTCAGTAAAATTTAAGAATTTTCCCCATTGGTTTCTATAATTTGTGCGTCTATCTGAAAAGTACATTATGTGTACTGTTGGATAAATGGTTTTAAAATAAAAGTCCGAATTCTAAGGCGCAGAAATGTTAGAAGCTCATTTTTTTTTTATTCTATATTATATGCTTATGACTATTTCTATTTTCATTGATAGTAAGACTCAATGTTGACAGTTTTGTCAAGTTTAGAGTGCTAAATGTCATGATATGCACTCGCCTCCACTAGCGAAGCCTGGAAACGAACTGTTCACGTCCTGATTTGATTAGTCCTTGACTGAAGCATATTTTTAGAAGGTAAATGAAAAGAGAATCAATCATTTGAATCACAGCTATCTCAAGCTGCAGGAAGAATAGCATGAACCCCATATAAACAAAGCTAATATTTTCAACAGCGATATTAAGGCTACGAAAGCGAAGCATTGGACTGAAGTATAACAAGGATCCGCAGTACTTATGAAATAATTGTGTTGAAGCTGTAGAAAGCTAATTGGAATCTATCTCGTGCAGAACAGACTAAGAAGGACGCGTGGTGGTATATTGCGATCTGCGAAAATGATATTCTTCTGTTGGTAGTTTGAACCCTTAAGCTGGACCCAAACAGACACCAGAACCGACGGTCAGACCAGACCCGCCAGTTTTTTTCCGGCTGTGCCGCCCACACAGCCACCGGAACCCGACGGTCAGACAACACCGTCTTTTTTAAAAGTATATGTAATAAAATGGCGTGTAGCAGGAAAAGAAAGTTGCTTTTGTCATTGTGATTTAAAACAACATCGATCTACACGATTTTGGGTCCATCCCATACAAGAAAACAGGAAATGTTATGGCGAGTTCCATCATTTATATCCCCAACTTTTTTAAGACAGTGAACGATTCATACAATATTTTCGCATGAAACCAAGTTCTTTCAGCGAACTGCTAAACCTCTGTAGAGATGATTTCACAAAGCGTTTCGTCATCCATTATAGGCAATGCTGAGAAAAGGGGCTATTCAAATATAGTCTTGCACCTTTTTTTTGGACTTTTTAACCCCCCCTTTCTTACACCTTTCTTACATTTCCCGCTTATTGTCGCAATCTCAAACATATTTTATGATTACTACTTCGTGACATTATTAACGTTCAAACTCGATTATCTTGTGTATTTAAAGATAGCAATATATGAATTACTGTAGTTGAACTTATTTTTTTTTTCGGTGTAACAATGCAAGTGCTTTTGTGGATCTCTCATGACAACAACAACAGCAATAAAAACAACAACAACAACAACAATAATAGCCATAAAAATAATAATAATAATAATAATAATAATAATAATAATAATAATAATAATAATAATAATAATAATAATAATAATAATAAAATATAATAATGAAAATTTGACATTTGTATAGTGAAAATCCATAGTATAATCACTGTTCTATGCACGTTACATACATATTCATGACAAACACTCACATGCACATATGCAGTTCTACATTTATACAGAGTAAATAAGTAAATCATTCAAACTGGCAAAAAATGGAAAAACAACATTCTAACATAATTTTATGAGACAATATACTGTTGGACTTATTCATTTATTGATAGTATGTTAAGAGGTATGTTAAGAGTAGTTACCTCTCCTCTTTTTTGTTATTCTTATTTTGAAATGTTTTTTCCTTTTTATTTTTTCCACTCACAAAAGTGTAATATTACATTGGTTCAAGGAACCCCCCCCCCCCCCTTTCCAAGGTGTAAGATTATATTTGAACGTCCCCAAAGCACTTCAATAACACATTGAATTCATTGCAAAATGCTACACACTAAGCACGGAGGGGAAAGGGAGATTATTTTCAGAGGAAAACCCATATAAATTAACTCCCCTTTCGCCCGACGGTCAGAGTGGAATGAACAAGCTCATTCCCAAACGGTCTGATCCGGGACGTCGGGTTTTGGTGTGGGTGGATCGCCGTTTTTTATTACCTGTGATTACTAATCAGCTGCTGCACATTCTTTTGCACCGGAGGACGGTCTGGTCTGACCGTCGGGTCTGGTGTCTGTTTGGGTATACCCTTAACCGGTACCCTGGACTAATATTCTTCTGTTAGAAGTTTGAGGCCATTACCGGCGCCTGGGGCTGATATTCTTCTGTTGGTAGTTTGAACTCTTTACCGGCGCCTTAGGGTGATATTCTTCTGTTGGTAGTTTGAACTCTTTACCGGCGCCTTAGGGTGATATTCTTCTGTTGGTAGTTTGAACTCTTTACCGGCACCCTGGACTGATATTCTTCTGTTGGTAGTTTGAACTCTTTACCGGCGCCTTAGGGTGATATTTTTCTACAGATTAGAGGAGATATTGGTATTCGAGAAATTGGGCTCGAAAACGAAGCTCTTCTTAAGAAAGTGAAACATTTTGCGATTTGAAGACTTGTAAGACTGAAGAAAACATCCTAGATAGTGCTGTATAGAGGAGAAGAAGTGGAGGAGGAGGATCAAACAGGTCGAAGGAACAGGACATTTACAGTCTAAATGATATAAATGATATCGAATTCCTGTTGCGGCAAAGTCGGCGACAAAGTCCTCACAACCAGACAGACTTGGACGATACTGCTCGTGATAGTAAAAAAAAATGGTGTGTGCATTGAACTCGTCTCGATGTTTGTTTTTCAGAGTAAGGGACTATACAGCATTTAGTATAGAGCTAAAGCGTAATAGAAAACTACAAGCAAGTTCTTACTTGAGAGGGATTGGAAAAGTTAATCGTCTACTAAATATTAAAAATAGTGAAATTTAGTATATTTGTAGTCACTATTTATCTCTTAAATTTAGACTTTATTAACTTTTTCTTTGCTTTATCATACATGTATTAATTACGAGATTAAATTTTATATGAAAAGAAAGGAAAATTTAGTGGTATTGTCATCTTTTGCCATTTAGTAGGGAAAAAATAGGGGTCAATAAGACAAACTTCATTAAATTGTATACGATCTCACCACAAAGACGGCCAAGCAAACATTAGAAGAATAATTAATAATGTCTAAAAACTTATGAGCTCCATAAAACTGAACAGCATCTAGGTGCATGTTATGTGATAGAGAAAAATCAGAGACCTGAAATTGATAAGGCGTTTTGATCACTCTTGTATACACCATTAAGTTAACTGATCCTCTTATAATAAAAAGAAAATGATGAAGACAGTGATGTGTATGTCTGTGAAAAACTCACATTTTATGTTGGGACTTTACTTTCATACAGTAGCTTTTTAAGCATATAAAAGTTGATCTAAGACGGGTGTAATGAATTATGCACTCTTTTTGTCAACTCATTAAGGCATTTATACTGCTGTTAGATGTGAAAAATGTCTGTGATAAGTGTCTGGTATTTTCGTTTTGTTATCGTAACCTCACATGAATCAAGCAGAGTTACAAAACACTCATTCCATTTTGCTTATCACTTATGTCATTACGCCAATATCCATGTGTATCAGGACAAACTTGTATTCTTTTTAAGAGCTTCTATTCATGGAACCTGTACGAGGCATTTTATTGCCTGAGGTTACCTACTTTTTTTCCTCAATAGCAAAAGGTTTCAATAGCTTTCATTACCACAGCAGACTTTGCAAGGTAAACCTTTGAAAACTGATTGCTTCAGAAGGTCTTTGGTGTGAAATTATAAAGTAGGATGGTATGGAAATACATTATAGATTTACCAACGAAAAGATTTCCATGTAAAACTTTTAACAAAGAAATAAAATGACAGTTGGAAGTGGAAACAACAGTTGTTTTTTAAAAAGAGAAAGATATCCATAACATCAGCAGCGAAACTATTCTGTTTATCGATTTTAACAATGATAATGTTTCGACTTTCCAAATATCATAATGCGAAAAGATCTCGAATCCGAGTAAAGGGAGTGTGCTTAAATCCCATTGTGTTCCATTTAGTGAAGAACCAAAATACTTTGAGCAATGAAATTCACATTCATTTCTTAAAGTCTTTCAAAATGTGTATATAGCATTAATATTGTATTTGTTTCTCTGGAATGTTTTTTTCACAAGTAAAAATAATCGTTTGATAAATCAACAGAGTATCCTTGATTTCTTTCTTTATTCATCCTATTTTTTCAACATCTTTGGCATTATTGATATTAACATTACTTATTATAAGTCTATGCGTGTCACAAATGTATACAGTTTGTTGTGATGTGATTTTAAGCACGAAGAAAGTTTGCACACATAGAGCAGATTCTCAGCATTAAAGACCTTTCTACGTCTGGATGTTCACGAACAATGAAATTTTTGCTCTTAACTTACTAAAACCAAACTGACACATAAAGGCTTTGGGTGTCTCTCAAAACATTTTCCATGAGGAAAAACAAATTCCGGAATTTAAATAGTGCATATTTAAAAAATTAATGAAATGCATAGTCCGATAAGCCCTACATGCTGTAATCAAAAGAGAGATGTTAATATAGTTAATTTAAAACAAGGAAACACGGTAATCATTGACGATTTTAAGCTATCAAAAAATAAAATCCTTGACAAATGTAAAGCTATAAAGAAAATAAAATTTCGTAGGCCTACCATTTCCTGTAATTACAGTTGTGCTTAGGTACCTCTATGTCAAATAGGAAATTATTAGGGAAAAAATATTGTGTATACGGTAGACTGAAATGAAAGTATTCAGCGGGAGTTAACTATAAGATCATGGAGAGATCATAGAGATTCAGCAATGATTAGAATGAATCTTTGAATTAGGAGACGATTATTTTCCCATTTTGCGCAGTTATTTTGTTGAGCTGCAAAGGAGTTTGTGTGCTGGTGTACCTTGGCCGGCACATGCCAATCATGTGTGAGCCATTACAGCGGATGCATTATCTTCACCTAGATTGTTTCTATATGATACAGAGAGTAAAGATCTCGACCCCACACAGAATGGCTAGTGTCTGTGACTTAGTTTGAGGAAAGTTTAAGTTTTTAAAATACTTATAATGCATTCGCTAAAGGGAGTTGCATGTGTTTTCAAGTCATCAGATGGTTTTCATTTCGACAGCAGAATGCGTGTGCGTTGGGGTCAGGGGGTGCAGTAAATCATAATCAAAATCAATGTTCCAATCACCTTGTTCTTATCTAGCTATTGAGCCCCCCCCCCTCGTAGTTAAGTTGAGTGGGATCGAGCAGAAAGCGAGGATTGTGCATTATATCTCATTACTATCTTTCTCTCACTTTTCATTCAGGTTTATTTAGTCTTGTGCTTTGCAAGATGAAGTTCATCTTTTCGTAGGCTTCGTTTAGTCTAAATAATTTTTTTAAACTGCACAAGTTGAAAGCTAATTAGAACTTTAACATCATCTTCTCCAAGTTTATATAAAATTCAAAACAAAATAAAATATTTTTTAAAAGCAACACTGTTTTTTTAATTGAACCATCTTCTACGGAAAGGATTTTGCTCTCTGTTTTTTTTTTTATTACAAGCAAAACAATACGAGAGCAAAAAAGTAAAAAAAAAATTATTTGTCTACACTTTTTGAATCTTGATATTTAATTGATTCACAGCTATATTTTATTTTGTGCTTCTCTTCGTGGTCACAATTCATAAACATACCTTTTCCATTTCATTAAATTTGGCCTTTCTCACCGTCATTCCATCGCTTGTAACCTATCGATTTAAATTCTCCACGTATTCTCTAATTTTCTTCTCTCTCTCTCTCTCTCTCTCTCTCTCTCTCTCTCTCTCTCTCTCTCTATCTATCTATCTATCTCTGTCTCTCTCTTTCTCTCTCTTTCTCTCTCTCTCTCTCTCTCGCCACTCACCTGTTTCTCTCTCTCCAGCTTTGCGTCAGCTGCTTGTGACATTTGACAAGTCAAGCAATGAGAGCTACCTTAATTTAGGACGTTATATCTTTACCACAAATTTGGTAAGTCTCAATACCAACTACATAATATTATATATTACACACTATATTTCTGTGCTTAGCAACACGGTTTTATGTAAACATATCAACATAAACTTCGGAAATGTAGTCAAAAAAACAACAACAAGAGTTGTCTGAGTGTAAATATATGCTAGGCGGCTTGATTCCTGTAGAGCTAGGCGTTAGTGGAGAGTTCATGGCCGTGACACATCGATCCTTCTATGGATCACCTTTCGCATGAACAGGTTGCAGTTTCTATTTTTTTTTTCTCAACATGATCACATTCGAAGTGTTTTGGATCGACTTGAGTCTAACGAGAACACTTTCTTTAATCTACATGAAACATTTCCGAGATAAATTGGAAGAACTAAATCTGATAACAGACTTCCAGCAAAAAACACATAGGAAAGGCGGACAAGCTAGAAGTTTAGGGCAACACTCAGTGTTCTAGGTAGGTTGGCGCACTCATCCTTAGATCTTAGATTTTTACACATTTCAGATTTTCGAAAACATTTTAAAAGATTGGGAATCGTTTAAAAACTGGTTGTTTTTTTTTTTATCGTAGGGATCAGAACAAGATGGGATCAAGATGGGATTTTATAAATTCTATATTTGTGCAATTTATAGTTTTTCAATTTCAATAATCGTGTCTGTTCACTCTCTCCGCAATCTCTTTAGACTAATACTTTTTAAAACTGAATACATGTACAATGGACATGAGCATAAGGCATTCATAGAAAGAAAAACAAATGAAATTCATATTTCGCTTCACAAATGGTTGGGCTCATATAGACCCGATGTTATACTAGGAAGAAGCAAAGCATTTTGTTGCGATAGAGAGTGAGATCATATTGCATTATTTTTATAAAGCAGTAAAAAAAAACCCAAGAAATTAAAAGCAGGTAGAATATCTGAAACAAGTAGATAATAATTGTGCCAAAATAAAAAAAAAGCATGAATATTTTTTTTCCATTAGATCTGCATACGAAAGGAAGTAATTGCTGCAGACCAATTTTTCAAATCATTTTTCAATCAAAAGAGATTTTATAACAAAAGGTCATTCTTTAATTTCTTTTTGTATGAGTGTTTACCGCAACCTTGATGCATACAGGCATGTTTTATTTTAAAGTGAAAAATTCAAATTCCATGAAATAAGACAACGGGCTTCTGTCAAAAAAACAATGGCTTAAATAAATCTGTTATCGTAAAATCAGCAACCGAGATCTGCTTCGCATCTTAATCATTTCGCCTCATTAAGCACCACAAAGAAAAAAACCTTCGAAAAAAAAACAACTGATCAACTTTACTGGGAGAACTGTGCACATTTCTGGCAGCAAAGTAAAAAACGTGTGCTCATGTCTCAAAGAAATGAAAGAACACCTGGTTCCCTACAAGTGGAAGCAAAATATTAATCTCAATAGAAAAGAAAGCACTGGTAAATGCACTAAAAACATGGAGAAAAGATTTATACGGTATCCAAAACTTTATTGCGCGTCTCATATCGTAAAATCACTAGAACTGACAGAAGAGAGAGCAAGTACGTAACTTTCTACTGCCAGTTTCTGTCCTCAAAACGCCGATGCCAAGATGATTCAGAACTTTACAAACTGAGTCTAAATGAATTTAAAATACGCAAGGACAAGGAAAGAAACCGAACCGATTTATACCGGTACTGAAATTCTTTTTTCTGACTTCATTTTCTTTATATTTAAATAAGCTTCTAAGGAAACATGTATACAGGGTCGGTTGCCAAGTTTGATTTTTGTTTTGTTTTGTTTTTTTTTTCTTGCGTCAGCGCTAACACGTTGTCAACTATGTTTATGTTGAAGCTACAGCCCTGTATCCGGTTGACACGCTATAGGTTCAGAACCCCATGATCATCGCCAGTGGGTAAAGCTGTCTATTCATGGACATGACCTAAAAAGTTGTAAGAGAGAAAGAGAAAGAGAGATTTATATAGAGAGAGAGAGAGAAAGAGTGAGAGACTGAGAGAAAGTGAGAAAACGTGAGACAGACTGATAGAAAGAGAGAGAGAGATAGAGAGAGAGAGAAAGAGAGAGAGAGAGAGAGTGAGAGAGAGAGAGACTGAAACAGAGAGAAAATGAGAGAAGGTAAGAGAGACTGACCGGAAGAGTGCAAAAAAGAGATAGTATGAGAGGGAGTGAGTAAGAATGATAGGAAATGAAAAAGATAACGAGACAGAGTGAGAGAACGAGAGAATGTAGAGTGAGTGATAAAAAAGGATAGTGACAGAAAGTGAGAGAATGTCCGAGAGTAATAGAGAGGAGTGAGAGAGCTAGAGAATGCTAGGGTGAGTGATAAAAAAGGAGGGTGACAGAACACTAATTAGAGTAAGAGAGAGAAGTGAGAGAGGGTGAAAAAGAGAGTAATAGAGTGAGAGAAAAAGTAAGAAAGAGAGTAAAAGATAAAAAGTGGAAAAGAATGAGAGAGAAAAAAGGCGAAAGAGTGAGTGAGAGAGTGAGAGAGAGAATGAGAGAGTGAGGGAGAAAACGAGAGAGTGAGAGATTTAAAGGTAGAGGTAGATAGCGTTATAAAAATTTTTTTTTTTTTTTTAAGTTAGAGAGCAATAAGACTAATTTGTATACATAGTTAGGTTACATTTAAAGGTTTTAAGGATAAGAACGTCAGTATACCAACGCAAAAGAAGAAATAGACTATCTTAAATGCAGATAAGACTTTTTCCGGCCACCTGCCTTATGGTCATTATTTTGGCTGACCGCTCTTTTTGAGAAGACCGGAAATGAATTGTCGCTCTTTCGGTCCACAAATCACTTCCGGTGGAGACTCGTCAGACATGTTTGGTGAGGGTGACGATCGCTTTTGGTAGTCATGGAAACACAAGCTGCCCGAAAAGAACCGTCATTTTCGGATTATTTTTATGAGAAAAAAAAACAAAAGAGTTAAGCGATTGAGGAAATGCGAGCTATGAAATATGCAGAAAAATGTTGTACCACATTGGGGTTAAGTCGAGCAGGATAATTTGTTTTATTTCTTTTCATTTGATTTGTTCCTTTCATTTTCGTTAATACATAATAAGTGGATATATATTCATACGGTTGGATTTTAAAAAGATGGAAGCATATATAATCATTTTATGAATACTACTGCGAATCAGAAAAATTAGACTGCACTGTAACACCCGTTATGAAAATAAATATTACTTTAAATCGATGTTTGGCGTAGACTTTATAATTCTACAGACATCTTTTAAACAAGGCAAATGAATACAAATCCACTCGGGGCAAGAATTTCTTTGAAAGTTCCTAGTTCCGCTTTAACAGAGATCCAGAGCACTATGTATTATTTCTACTTGGATAAAAACGAAGCTTGATCACTGCTCAGAGTAAGACATTATACTAAAAAGTGGAACAGGTGTGCACAGGGGAGAACATATTCCGCGAAAGAGAGAGCAAATGAATTAAGACGCGGCAGCATTAGCAAAGAGACCCAAGGCGCCTGAAAATTTGATAAGGGAAATGGCGTGAAAAGTTCATTATTATAGACTATTTGTAGAGATTATTAATGTAACCATTAAAAAATTCTATGCGCCTGTTATATATTAGTGGTCGATCAAAATTATTTTAACTGAGCTGAAAAGGCAAGTTTGGTAAATCCTCAACATTCTTTATTAGCAAAGAAGGATTAAAAAAAAAAAATTAACCGGAATGATAAAGACAAGAGTCAATAAAAGAGAGAAACCAAGTTAAAAAAAAACACAAAAAAACCCTCACACGTAGAGCTAAGTGAAACCAAGCCTTGAGCAAAGAGGAAATGAATAGCCAGACCATTGATAGAGAGACTGTGTCTGACAAAATAATAGTCTGCTGCAGTGGCATGAATAAGCAACGAGGCTGATAATAAAAAAAAAACAAAAAAACAAAAAAAAAACAACAAAAATAAACTATCGGCTCTTCAGCCCTTAAGAATGTACAAAATACAATTTACAATTGTATAATTTTCTTACATACACAGATGGGAGAGACAGGATAATGATAAAGTTTGCTTTTCCTCACAACAAAGCCGCTTTAGATTAATAGCTGTAAATTTGTAATTTCATAAAGATAAAGGTAAACATTAATTTATTTTGTGACTTTAATATGAGTAAGTTTCTTCTTATTTAACATCATACATCAGATTGAACACGTTTACCCATAATAAATCTTATAACTTTTGAGATCTCAGTCTAAAGGCTTAAATTTTTTCCTTGGCTTCGAACAACGTGCTCATAAGGAGAAAAAAAACGCATTATTGTATATCTGGTTAAACGTCTATGATCAAAATATTTGGGCCTGAGATAAGTGGCGTCAATGTGTCAATGCGGCTATGAATGTTCGAAAATCATCACAAAAATAAAAGTTAACCTTGCGACTCTAGAAACTATTCTGGAGGAAAATTAATG
>BLXT01005762.1:1948456-1973320 GCA_019648995.1 Plakobranchus ocellatus
ATGTCGCTCTGATAAACATTTTGACATTTTACGAAATAATAAGCCCACACGAGTGTCATTAGATAGACTCAAACCAGCCTATTATGCCGACCCCTAGCTACCTCCCACGACCGTGCATCCTCACGCCCAGGCTCCACGGGTAGAGGACAATGCTGGGGGTGAAACAATCTCAGACACTCAGTTGAATACAAGATCGGGCAGATCCATAAATAGACCAATTAGATACAGAATCATTCTTAGCGCTCGGTCGTTTTGAATCATTTTATGTACTATAATACGCAAGTTAGTATATGCAACATTCTGGGGGGAGCCCTGTAGCGATATCACTCATAATGACCTTATCATGTTTCATATCCTCCTTACTGTAGTTCTCCTTTTATTATTTTCCATGTTTCGTAATTTAGTTTGTTTTGTTTTGATGCTGACCCAAAAAGAAAAAGTGAAAGTAGAAAGACTCGCTCTCGCTGGTTTGGGATTTTTGTCAATAAGGTTGAATAAAAAGCTCTTACAACTTAACAAAGATTTCCAAGTTTTACTTATTGTAAGGACGCTTTAAAGTCACTTTACACTTGGAAAGTACTAAAGTCTATATTATTTTCCCGACGACGCTATCGATCACATTATTGAGCAAACAGAATTCAACGCACAGTCTCTTTTTAATAGTGAAGATAGGGGCACGATGAGAAATAAAGCATGGAGGATGATTAATTGATTGATTATTGGTATACCCAGTCTACCATTAAGCGGTAATCTCAGGGTTTCCGTTCATTTATTTTCTGTCATAGGCCACTATCAGATGCTGGGGCAAATTAAAACAAAGGTAAAAGTCCATTAAAAATCTAACAGAGTACATAGAGAAAAACTACAAAACGAAATTGTAGAAAGCTCAGATATTTCTTTAGATACCGAGTTCCTTTATCACCTCATGTATCAACGAGAAGCTGATCATGGGCGACCACCCGTTTTAGTCGCCTCTTACAACTCGCACAGAACGGTGGGTCAATTCTATCCCAAGACTCTACATGGGAAGAAAAAGGAGTAGATGACAGTAGACGGAGAAATAGACGAGACGGTAACGCAGGAAAGGAATTGGGGATAGAAGACAAAGCAAGGTGGAAAAAAAGTGATGTCACCAATGTACCGACGAGAGGCAGTCCATGGGCGACAATACGCCTTGGTCGCCTCTTATGACCCGCGGCAATATGGTGGAGCACATTCTTTCCCCGGGCCCCACAGGGAGGCGAATCTTTCAAGTCTTTCGTGGAATTCAGCAAGGACAAACAGCTGGTTGTTAAAGCGAGGGTTTTCTGAGTCTGGCCAAGGAAATGGCACCCTTTCTCACAGCCTACCAGACGGATGCGTTAATGGTACCCCTCTTGACCGAGGATATGTTTAAGCTGATCAAATCTTTGCTGAGAAGGTAGTAGTGATATATCCTCCCCATAATCAATTTTATCTATTACTATTGACCGTAGGGAATGTTAAAATCTGTTTAAGGCTATTTGAGACACATTTTTTCACTGTTTCACTATATTTCTTTTCTTTAAATTGTCATTTTAATTTGTCATATCAATGTTCTTATTGTACCTTGCCACAAGAAAGATTTGTTTTGTATTGCAGTGCGTCTGATTTTTGTTTTGTTTTGTCTTTTACTCCTATTGACTGACACATTTTTTTAAAATCTTTTTTGCTTTTCTCCAGGGAAAATAACAGGTGCTGGAGTAGAGCAGGTTATGAAGCACATTCAAAGGTTCCCAAAAGTAGAGAGCCACTATTGCATTATGGTTAGAACAAAGAAAGAGTACATGTATGTATCTCCAAGTGTGTGCGTCAATATGTATGATATATCTGGAGTTTTATTCTGGCACTGAGAAATTTCAACCATTTAAAAGAGAATTTTATCACCTCATCTTCATGGCTCGCTTTAATCTAGATATATTCACTTTCCGAAATCAAACAGATGTGCCCTTTTCGAGAATGACCAGACCGCTTAAAAGGAAAACCGGTTTGACGATGAACTTGGCATCAAGTTTGAGTCTCACACTGGAAAGAAGAACTCCTCGAGAGAAGAGGGGAAAAAAAGAAAAAGGTGGTTTTTCCTGATTGGCTGCTAATGTTTGATCTTCAAGACGTGATTTGCTGTGCTAGAACAGAAATCAGTTCATTTTTCTACAAACGGAATTTGAATGTCTATAATTTTATAGCTTTTGAGCAAAAGAGAAAGCAAGGGTTTTGTGCCTGCCACCTGGAGTGAGCAGGTCGGAGGCAGAGCTGTCATTGACTTTTCTTCTGCTCTTGTGAAGAGTTCGAATAAACTTTTGGAAACTAATTCAAGCAACAAGACAATCACCACGTGGATTGACAGCTGCATTCCCCAGAATCGCAACAGTGTAATGTCCTTCGCTATTTTGAATTTTTCAAAGCATCACCCAAACATAATAAACATCCTTCAGTATGAAATAAAGTATCCCTAACTACTCGTGCATTCAGGACGAAGATAAAATGCACTCAAACATTGAGAAGGCCTTGAAGGTGCAAAAAGTTTTCTCACCAGTTGGTCTTATCAGAATTTTCCTGAAGGTCAGACACCAGGAGACAATTAAGGTCATACAGATGAAAACGGCAGACTTAAAATAAAGAATAACAAGTTTGTGCTAAATTATATAGGTACTCCAAATACCTTTCCCAAGAGATTCTCGACTTGGATTCTCTCCATACAGAGACATTCAAAGAATCCTATCGCTCCCTCAATGAAAAATCCAGTCCGCAGAAGGAGAGTAGCAAAGTAACAGGAAGCCAGATGCAATTCCCAGTACCAAAAGTAGACAAGGGACAACTGAAACTAGATCAACTCAAGCTGAAAGACCTGAAAGACATGCTTAAGTTCATGAGTGCTGTGAACAGAAAATATGATGAGGCCTTGAGTGTGAAAAACTAAATGTCAATTAAACTTTTACCTCAGGTTTTATCTTCAAACTATCCTTAGAAAACGTGTGCTTTTAGGCAAAATATTGTACTGTTAAAAAAAATGTGGAGGTAAGGTTTTTTCAAAAAATATTTCGTTGGGGCTATCAATCTGTAAAGAAAGTGAAAGTATGGAATAATTCTGAAGAAGCAATCAATCAATGATTTTTATATCTTCCTTTCGTTATTATTTTGGGGTTGGAAGCATTTAACATCTTTTGATAGATCTTGCGCTTACCCAAGCAGGGACAAAATACTATTTTGATTGTTATTCATTAACCTTAAAGTATTTTGGTGTGTGCTAATGTTTTGATTCTTTTGAATAATAATATATGCAAAATCGATTAAATATTATCATAAAAGTTAATGTTGAATTTGTTGTTTGATTTCTTTAACAACTTCCATGATTATATGAGATGAGGTATGTGTTAATTGCCATGCCATTTTTTTTTATTAAAAAATGTGAATAAAATCTTGAAGTAAATTTATTGTGCGTTGTTAAAAAGAAATTGTGTGTGTTTATCATTAATGTGTGTACAGATCTAAAACTTTTTTTTTAGTACAATAGCTTGCATAACAAAAGAATAATAATTGCTTTTTTAAATTTAATCATTCAAAGGTACGCATCATATGGGCACAATGGTATACTGTGCCAAAAGTAGTTGCTGGCAATTTTATTTCAGCTCCTTTTACTGTGCTGAAAAATATACATGTATATTACTGTTCTTATGACCAATTTTTTTACGTTCAATACACAGTGTAAAATAATGACTCCAGGCGCAACAGAGTGAAGGTGAGGGAAAACAGATTTTGATAAGAGCATTTATATGAAACTAGTTGCTGTATAACCCGTTCTACAAACGGGTGAGTAGAAACGTAACATTTTCAGAGGAAAGGCAAAGAAAGCCAGAGAGAGAGAGAGAGAGAGAGAGAGAGAGAGAGAGAGGAGGTATAGTAAATATAAATAATTCAAATGTTGACATGAGATGCCGCTTAAAACATCTGGATTTAAGTGAACCCTATATTCTAGATTTGAATAACATGCGCGCCAAATGAAATAAAATGAAGTGCAAATATATTTCATTATCTATTAATATATATACAGAATGAAAGCAAAGCTATCATTAGGCCTTGAGTCTAGATCTTTAATCAGATCAGACCTATCTAGATCTAATGATGTCTTGATTTATATATATCACTGCCAGAATCTAAGCCTTCGCTTCCAAAACAGCCTAGAATGAAAGCCATTGATTTGTGTATTCTATGGCCTCAATGTAAACAATAATAAACCCGGAAATGTATGCATTTCAAATGTTAGCAAAATGGCTGGTCGTGAAAGTGAAGAGTTATACTTTGAAGAAACAATAAAAAAACAAAAAAGTAGGAGTAGAACAGTGCATTCTTCCGCCACAGCTAATCTTTCAAACACAATTTGAAGCCATTCTGTTCTGTGGTTTAGGAGTCTTACGTGACATCAAATTCAAAGTACACAAAGATATAGTATTGATAAGTCACAACCAGAATTTGTAATACTGATCTTTAGCTCACAATCTTTTGCTCAGACGAAGTTTGAGTAATTTTAAGTTAAAGTCAGTTATAACTTAATCTCCACAAATTGCACGCGTAAGGCTTAACTTAAAGTAAACGTAACTTCTTTGAAAGACCTTTGCATTGCAAAGCTTATTCAAATAAAAGCTCAGAGCATTACACTTATTTACGGTATGCAGAGCTGCCTTATAATAGGTCCATACATTAGTATTCAACAAACATCTTTCACTAGTGTGGAAATTATAAAATTAATATCATAGACAGTAAGCATTTTAAAAATCACTATTCCTTACTTATAAACATGGCTACTGGAGATAGAACCCTATTAGTTCTGAACCTTAAAGGTCAGTTTGGTGCAATAAGGTTATATCTCCCATGGAAGCCAGGCTAAAAATGTAGGAATGATGACCACAGACACAAAATGACCTTGTGGTCACTCCTAAAGGTTTTAATTAAGAGTAAATAACAATCTCTAAAATCTTTTTTTTTAATAGAAGCAACATTAGTACCGAAACATTCAACGTCGATTTTCCCTGACAGCCTTGAGTGAAGATAAAACTTTTTAGTTCTGACATCTAACCTATTGGAGATATACCATACATGGATTACCATAATAACAGGTGACTTATAATTAAAAAAATAAGGACTTAAATAAAACCTTTTTTCCTAGAGCAATGCATTTTGAGTGTTTCCCGCCGACTTTATTAATGTTTTTCGCTGGCATTGTTTATCCCTACAAAAATCATTACATTATATTCACACAAAAACAATATAACTTGGTTGAGTGAATGTTAAGTTCTTCTATTGAATATAATTTGGTGGATTTATCTTAAGATATAAAAAAATGCCAAAAAATAACATTTTTTTTTTAACCTATTTCACAAGATGGCCGTTGTTAATGTTGGTCATGTGACCTGTCACGGACAAATTTATGTTCAATTCATCGCCCATCCACTTACTAAAAAAAAGTTAAAGTTTCAAGCAAACCAACCCATAAATAATTTTTTAAGTTTTTTTTTTTATTTTTATTTTTTAGATAAACTTACTTCTTGAAGTAAAAAAAAAGGCCTTGGTGCTCAAGGGAAGTTTGTGTCATAGTCATAGGCCTCATTGCTATATTGCACAGACATCTAATTTTTTACTTCAATTTTATTAATAGCCTATGGGGCTGACAGGGAATCACTTAGGATAACGAAATTTATTTATTGGCCAGAAAGTCTTTTTATCTCTGACACCGTGGGCTATGCCTCTCAGCGCTAAAAGAAGACGACCCATCTCTTTTTTACTGCAACTTTTGTGGCAGAGGCTGAACTTCTCGTTATATAATATTATTATATGTTTACTTGATAGTCTGATCTATCATATTATGCTGCACTTAGCGAACTATTGAAATGATTGTACAATAAAATATATTATAGTTGTTTCAGTTTTACATAGGTAGAACAACGTAGAAAGAAAAGAGCAAAATGGATGTTGCATAGCAATGCATTTTTTTATGGTAACTTTTGTTATAAAGTGGCACGACCACTTTGCCAAAGGCAGTGTTAAAATCAATGCGACGAAAACAGGAGAGTCAAGATGGTGGTGTGTCATCTGCAAAAAGAGGACAGTTGGTCACATGGTGCTCATTTTCTCACGTGTATGGTAAATGTACGATTCATCTATTAATAATGGTGATGATAATGATGGTAACGTCAGAACGAAGACAACGACGATAAATTATATAGTGATACAGTTAATTTTACATGAAACATTAGAGTGCTAATTTTTTTTAATTCGCAGTGTGTCGGTTTTTTATACTTAGAACGTCTGGTTTTGACGTAGAATGATAGATCTAGTTCAATCTAGGATACAAAAAAAAAAATACTCAATTCAATCAATTACCAAAACCTAAAATCATTATTTACGACCATGAGGGTGTTAATCAGCATATTGAATTTATAAACCAATAATATTAGTGGTATTTCTCATTACACTGCATTTTAAACGACGAAACAAGCGACACATCGAGGCACCTTATTTTGGATGCTACTGTGAAAAGGGTGCACGCAGATAACCTAGAAAAGATAGGATCAAAGAGAAGCTATACTTACACTAGCTTCTGCCAAATCTTTACGTCAATGAATATATTTGTGGCTGACTAGGCCATGCAGAATATAAAATTTCCTCTACCATGGAAGTGCATAAACAGGACAGTCATTGTGTGGATGAGAGAGGTATATATATTTGAATACTTGATTCACAAGAAAGGTGCACAGCTAGCTGCTCAGAATCAATATACAAATGATTCTGAAATAGAAACAAAACAGGAAAGGCTTATGCATGTATATGCTTTCTAAGAATGTATAAAAAGTCATCACGTTACCCACGCATGAAACGTTTTAAGACAGCCTTCCTTATACGTTGTTTCTCAGTTTCTTTTTTTTTTTTTACAAAATATTTGCATAAGTAGGCAAAGGCATGAAGAACCATGCTGAGGATGGCATGAAGCAACATCTGGTAGGAGAGATAAGGACGTAACCTCAGCATTATACGGGTATCTCCTTCATCTAACACTGGGTAGTAAAAATTTAGGTCGCAACTGAGGCAGCCAAAATAAAAAAGTGGATTTAGTTTTCAATCTGACATCTTTTGTCAATGGCACTAGATTTAGGCACTCTCAGAAAACAGGCATGATACGCGGTTTTACCTACTTTTTCTGTGGGGGCCGTCATTCAACACGGGACATCAGTCAATGTGTCTACAGTATACTGTTAGCTGTTAGTCGAACTGATGACTACTTCGATATTAGAAGTTCGATAATACTACGGAAATATTTAAAAATAATTGTAGATTGTAACGTAACGTCACTATAATCGTATTGTTTTTCGCACCACTCTAGGTCATCGATAAAAATGGCGACTTCCATTGATAACATCATGTTCTATTGTGGTGAAGTAGTCAGTTGAAATTATACTGCTAGAAGGTTCGTGTTGCATCATTTGCAAAAAAATTAGTTAGAATGTGCCTGTGGTTAGGACATGTAGTTTGTATTGCCTATTTTTCGGATTGCTAAAGCTAGATTGTACATGTACTTGAAATCGTAGTTCAAACATCAGCCGACAACGCAATGGTCTGACAAAACACAGTGCAAAATGGAGAAAGTTCTGAAGCTGAACCCAATAAAAGTGGCTAAGCATTATATTATGAGTACCCTTTATTCTTTATTTTATCATAAATTATACTTTATTATAAGACTAAATGGTGGATGAACTTCCATTCAAGAAAAAATAAATTTCTCAGCATTTGAACTCTTACTAAATTTAAGGCTTTTATCACCATCTTTTTAAAACAGATCAAGATCTAGCTAATCAGCAGGATTGACGATTGTTGAGTACGATGTTAAGCTGTCATTTTTTTTTCTTAAATAGGCAGGAAATATTGCTTTTATGGTGCACATCTAGATATGCCAGCAATCCTGAGAAAATAACAATGAATAAGTTTCCTAAAGAAAATGAACATACAATGCAGTGGTTGGGAAGCATTTCAAACAAACTTTCTGAAGGACAAATAACAGACCATATTGCATTTTTTTTCGTCTATAGTAGTCTCTCAAGTATGTCCATTTCTCTCGGGTTGTGTCAGCTGATAACAGGGAAAAAAAACCAATATTATATTGTAGCACAGAGGGTGAAAGAGAGTGAGAGAGAGAGAGAGAGAGAGAGAGAGAGAGAGAGAGAGAGAGAGAGAGAGAGAGAGAGAGATTAGATATTTATGGAAACTAGCCAAACCCATTTCTGGCTTTCATTTTTCTATTTAGAGATGTTGTTCCGTATGCTAAATGAGATTCAAACAGGGTTATAAAATGTCGCTCTGTAAATGCATAAAAAACAATCAGGATAAAAATAAAATACAATCCAGAGAGCATGCAAATTAATAAATACCAGGATGATGCAAGAATTTAATACATTTCCAAAGCAATGACTTATTATCGCAGTCTTAAACAATATTTTAGCCCCACTACTTTGTGACAGGGTCAACATTCAACTTTCGATTAGCATGTGGATTAAAAGAGAGCTATAAAAGTATAAGTGAATCACTGTAGTTTAACCTATTTCTTTTATACCACTATCGCTGCAGCTTTCATAACTGCCTATGTCAACAATCAGCAATCTGCCGTAGGCAACTGCCTCTACTAGAAACACGATAGAAAAGAAACCTTTGTAGTTGTAAAAAAAAGTTAGCCAGACTTTAATGGTTTCGTCAATGGAATATGTTTACCATCAAGGCACCTAATAGTAATACATTTTATACTAACTTATAGAGCGTCATATTTTATTAGATGATAGAACGCCAATGTCGGCTTTACTGAGATTGCATCTGATGATGCACAAACTTCACTAGGAAAACTATAGATATGTTTAATGATCTGTTTGAGGTTTATTACTCTAGTGAAGTTGTTGACAAAGAGAAAAATTTTTAAAGAGATTGTGGGAAAAATGAAATGCCTTATAGTTATTGTCTGACCGCGCAGCTATGATGAAATTGTTTGATAAAAAGGTTCCAGAATTAAAAAATAATTTATCCGGAGACGATACCTTAACTAACTCGTTTCTCGTTTTGTAATGCCCACTTTTTGCTCGGTTTATCTAAGGCCACAGAAGATGCAGTTAAAGAAATAGAAATAGCTGCTGTTAGTGAAAGAGATACATTGTACAAGTTTCGGCAGAGATGCAAACATTGTCTTTTCTAACTTTTCTAATTCTTCAGAAAGTGCTGTATGCCGTTTGGTATGGCTGACAGCCAAAGTTCTAGATCTAAGAACAGGTGAAAAGAGTGGTTGCCGAGAGGAGTGGCTCGCATATTGTTCATCAGAAGCAATCATTTCAATAATCTTTGTGAAAATGCATCAGCAGTTGTTTAGCATCACGAAGATGTCTTATCCTTTTTACTCGACCATTGTTCTCATTCAAACCTCAAACTCAAAAGTATAATTGCAGATTTGCAGGATACTCGTATTTTAAATATTGTTGCAGCAATGTCTTTGTTTCATGCCTTATTTAGTGCTCCTTATTGGAGCTTGATGAATAGTGTCCTATGAACAGTTTCCTAAATATGTCTTAAAGATGAAGACTGTTATGTTCTTGTTATGACTTTAAGTCTAGAACACTTAATAAATTATTTTAGAGACGGTACTCGAATTACTGACATGAAGCATAGAAGATCATTTGAACAACTCTGTGTCAGATTTATTACGTAAGATTACGTCACAATGGTGCCAACTTGCTATTTCACATAATAGGCCAAATTACATTATATAATCAATATTACTAACAAAGACTTCTCTTGAAATTCGGTGTGACCCTTTGTTTGAACTAACAGCTGCCAAACTGTTTTTGAAAATTTGTCGTCTGATGCTACAATCGTTCTTGATTTTATCAATTCCCTTCCTGTTGCTGCTAAAGATAGTGTTGTATCCAGTTTTAAACTTATCTCACAGCATTGTTGTACTGTTCTGATAAAACAGTTATTGACTTTTTAGATGGTGGTCCTTTTGCAGGGGTTCAAAGTGATGAGGTTCAATCTGTTTTAAATACCAGTCCCCTAACTAATCTGATTGGAGAAAGAATGTTTGGCGACTTAGACTTCGACATGAGTGAAAGTAAGAAGACATGCCTCTATGCATTTGCGCACTACGATTAACATGTTGAGACACTACAAAACTTCTAAGTGGATAGCATTAGCAAAACAAAATTGGACTAAAGCAAGAAAACTGTTGTCTTCTGCCAGAAACCACCTTGAAAACTATCATAAAAGTTATACAGGATAACAGAAAATAACAGTAAAAAAAAGACAAGGAAACAAAATGGTGACAAAAAGGTTGAATTACATGTATTTAACACTATTCTTAGTCATGGTGATGTTTGCACAACTAAGTCTGATGTTGATAAACTTTATAAATAGAGGTCCCAAAGATAGACCTCTATTGAGAATTTGAAGGCTCAGTTGAGATACCAAAAATGTGTTTTGAATGAAAAAGATGTGAAAATTTCTGGTAGGAAAAACAGTTATATTCTAGACTTTAAGAGCAGCTGGGATTCAGGCACTCACCATAATAATTGAAAGTATTGCATTGCCATAACATTAACACTTGCACTTTAGTAGTAATCTGAAAATGTTTTCCAGCACAACTTTTTCATTCAAGTTCAGATTTAGGAAGCATATGGTATCATTTTTTGAATTTTGTTAGAGTTGAATGTATTAATAATGACTTTAAAATGATTTTTATGCATGTGCGCAACATCCTCAGTTTTCAAAATTATAATGTGGTTTTATTGGATGTTTTAAGATGTCACAGCAGTTTTTAACTGCATTTTTTTTCTTTTTTGTATGATTGTTTTTACATTCAAAGCCTGTTTCTTTTAAATATTGATTTTGGCTTAAAATGAGTTGCATTTTTGCAACCAGCTTTAAAAAATACCACAAGGAGTGAAAGTTTGATAGCTCTAGCATTCTCCATTATTGTTTTATTAAACAAAAACTGCCGTGATCAGCATATTTTGCCAAATTTTTTTTCAAAATGTCAAAATAAGCCGTGCCGAGACTTTGTGGCACATAAATTTCAGGGTTACAGCTTCCTCAAATGTCTGAAAAAAATTGAATGTGATGTCTGCAACTTTTTCAGGAGGATTAGATATTATAATAAGAATCTATTCATTATTTTAAAAGATATGATGGCTTATCAATGACATTTTCAGCATTTTGTTACATAAATCGACAAAAGTTATATTTATTTTTAGAGTTTTTCCAACGATGCTGTATTTTCCATTTCAAAGTTATGTCAATAAAACTTACTGTGTGCGCTAAACATATACATAGTCTTATAGTAAAGTAATTTTTTGGCTTTTGTATATTGTCATAAATTTGGCTTTTTTTTCCTGTTCATCTACTTGTCAAAAATATTCTAAGTTTTCATATAATTAAAAATTGCATAAGTCTTTTATTTATCATCCAATTTCAAAAATTTTTCTTTGGCATTCTTCATTTATTTTTTTGAGATCTTTGCAATGAACATATTCCCAAAATCATAGAGACAATTTTGAAATTCAGGTTGTGATAGTCCCATTTTGAAAAGTGTCCATCTGCAGTTTTCGCCCAAAGTTCTGCATCGGTTTTTGGCAAGAACTGTGGCTGCAACAATGTCTATACCGGTATCAAATTACAGGTCTCCTGCACAATGCATCTGACTGTGCGAAATCCCAATTGAAAGGAAAATGCAACACTTCTGAACGAGTTTCTTGTTGCTAAATACCTGAAACAATCCAAAAGAAATTTTGGAAATATGCTGTTACTGTTACTTATCGCACAATGCCTTTTATATTCTTCCCACTGTCTGTCTATCAGTCTCTCTGTCTGCATGTGTGTTCTCTCTCTCTCCCTCTTGCTCCACATTAAACATTATTTTCCCTGTTATCAGCTGACATGGCCCGAAAGAAATGGACATACTTGAGAGACTAGCACAGACGTCAGAAAAAAAAATTATCATGAGTACTAAATCCGGACAGGGCGCTGAAAGTGAAAGGAAAAACAAATGGAATCTGCTCGACACAATGCCATTTTAGACCCATTTACAGAAAATCCTACTACTACAAGTAATTTAGAATCATTGGGGAGCCAAGCAGACTCAAGAAGAACAGTTAAGACACACCGAGCTCAAGCAAACTACATACATATAATTCAAATTGCAGAAAAGGATGAAATAACTGTGACTCAAGAGCAGCCAAACAACTTCAAGAGGCAGCCAGACAATGTAAAAAAGACCATCAGCACCCGAAGGGCAAAAAGGCAGTTCTTCAACCCGATCGACATGGAAATGTTAGAGGCATTGAAAGAGCCTGAAAAAGAGGATGGCACCGATGGTAATTGGTGGAGGGGACTCAAACCAATGTTTAAAGAGCTCGACCCCATAGTGAGTTTGAAATTCAAACATGAGGAGCAGACTATTTTTGAATTTGTGGAGCGCGAAAAAAAAAAAAAAACTGCCACCAGGTCTATTGATTTACAAATTCCCCATCCCCTAACTGCTTACAGTTACAGTCCTTGGCAACCAGCACACCTGGAGAAGGCTATTCTACAGTGTATGTCCTGCCACAGGCACACCCTGGTACAAGCTCGAGTACCAGCAGTTCTAACAGTTTTGGAAATTATTACCAATATTATTCAGCAAAGTAAACATTCTTGTGTATGTTAAGCAACATTTTAATTAACTGTTGATTTTTTACATTTTTTTTTTAATGGTTACCTTTAAAAAGAAAGTTGATCAAATTTTGTTTGCCCATTTTTAACATTAAAATAAAATGATTTCAAGTACTACCGCATGACTTTCATCTCATATTCTGTATCTCTAATCTTAGATTTTTTTACTTCTTCATTTGATGTGTTCATTTAATGGTTAATAAAGTTGAAATCGTTACTTATTCTGTTTGTTATTTGTAACATCTTACCTTAGTGTAATTGTCATCCGTTCAATTGGTGGAATAGCCCTCCTCCAGTTGGTATTCTGTTTTTGAATATATATGTGGTCCACATAAAGGTTTTGGAAGGTTGTTTTTGTCATGCGAAAATATGCTACACACTTTTTGTTATCATCAAGAATTTAATGCAACATTCTAAATCCTCCTGTTTTGCCTCGTTCTTTACATATTGCAGTATCGGCGGCGGCCTTGCATATGCCGTAACTGTTTCAAAATTCACAGCGACAAAAATGTATCGGCTGCAAAAAAAATGTTACTGACAATGCCATACAGTAGATGTTCCTGGCTCCTAGACTTTTATATAAATGAATGCCGGTTAATCTCAAATATCTTTGGTTTCAATTGGACAACAAAAAGTGAAAGAAACCCTTAAGTCAAATATAATATTGGGAACGAACAAGTCTGATCCCATGTCATCAAATTCATGTTGTTGGGTTAATCAAATAAGGTTACTCTCTTAGATGTAGACTGAGTACGATGGTGTCTGGATAAAGTCAACTCGCTTACGAGAAACTTTTGTTTAAAGTGAATTCCTTATGGCTGCTCCTTGTGTTTTTTCTTCTATTTCTTTGTTATGGATACGTCATCTCTTGCTTAAAGTCGACGGATTTTGATGGTCCGGAGGGGTTGACTTAAAAACAGGCTCCACTGTAATATTAAATGCATTAGCTGTTGTTGATTTGATAACTACTGGGTGTTCCTGTTAGTTTTATCTTCATTTCCTTTACTATAAAAACAAGACTTCCCCTATGTCATTAAATTTATGTTTGGTTGTAATAACAATTAACATTTTAATATGTTTTTCAATCCTTGTTTTGCTGTACTGTAAAATCCCATGTCATCAAATAAGTGCTGCTGAGTGAAACCTTTAGATTTTGGTTTTAAATCCTTATGAGTTAAATCAACACTTCTCAATGTCATTAAATCTTGTATTTTGATGAAATGGGATACAATTATTTTTTCTCATCCGGATCTGAGATAGTATTAGCAAATAGGCCTTCAATAAAAGATCATTCTGTTATCTTGAATTTAAAGCCGTCTTTTTTTGTTTACAATCATGATTGTTAATTTCACTTTATTGTGGAATTGCTGTCTTGGCCGTGATGATGGTAATGCTGTTCTTGAATTGTTGTGGTGATATGCACATGGTTGTATGATGCTTCCTAAAAGGAGTGATGATTTACATCCCGTTTTTTTATTGTAATTTTACTTATACTTTTAAGATAATCAGCTAATGTTGTGGGAATTTTCATAATAAATAATTTGATAATAGAGCTATTAAAGTGATGATATTTCTATTCTTGTGATATTACTGATCTGGCCCTGCGAAAAATTGCATTTTAAACAAAGAAAATTTGCAAAAAAATTGCACGGTTAACTACCCAAAAATTGCAAAATATTTTAGACCTAGCCATAAAAAGCCTCTCAGTATTGACAACATGAAAATTCGGTATTTTTAAGAACAAGAAGCAAAACAAAACATCAAGCATGCAACTGACATAATTATTTTTTAATGATATATAACAGTGCTTTAAAAATAAGAGGAAAAAAAATATGGGACATACACCCCTAAAAAATGTAGCAATAAAAAATGGATGCAATAGATTGGTTACATTGGCTACATATTGCAAGCACTAAGGAAAAAAGGGAATGGAAAAATTTTCAAGAATTTGATTTTACATGTATTGTGTTCGAGATCATGGGGTTTGACTACATGTATTCCTTTTTGCGGAAGTTTAGTGAAAAGTTGAAAGTCCCCATGCCTGAGTAAAGAGAGCTCCAGGCACATCAAAAAAAGACATGTTCACAAATTTCAAACCTTGAAGGTACTAAAAAATTGTACCACATAGAATTAAAAAATAATTTAAAAAATTAAAAACTGAATTGAAGGCAAACTTGTTCATCTCAAATGACGGTTCCACAACCAACACAAATGGGACGAAATGAGGTACATTCAATACTGCAAAACGGTGCTCATTTCATCCTGTATTCTATCTCGCTTGATTAGTGTAACTCACTATTGGCTGGCCTACCTGAATAAAGTATGAAAAAATTGCAATATATCCAAAAACAGGCTGCCAGATTAATTCATAAAAAGAAAAAGAGAGATCATGTTGCATCAATGTTGATATAATTTTACTGGCTTCCGATTAAATTAGGAATCGTTGGGTTGGACGCATGCTTTCTTACTTTCAAGTTAAATTTTTAACGAGATGGCAACAAAGAGGAGTCCTAGCCTAATGTGAAGTATTTTTGTAGTCGGAGTTTAAATTAGGCCTTACTAGGTCTGGAGCAGGCTGCCAAATGCTCTAAAAATTAGGGAGCCAGATTGGTTGGTAAAGGAAGTCAGGAACGGAACACTCTTTCTAGATTGGCGAGTAAAAACCTTAATTTTTGCTCCTCACAAAAAAAATTATTAAACATTATTAGAAATTGCAGAAAATTGCTAAATTTGCAGGTTCTTGCAGTCTTGCGACCACAAGACCGCAATTTCCTGGGGCCCAGACTGGTGATGATTACAAGAGGAAATGGATTGTAGCCATTCCAGAAACAAACAAAAGATTTTGTAAGAGCCAAAAAATCCTATCATTAAATTTTCTAAGGCCCAAAATAAATTGACAAATATATTTTATAGTATATTTATGTTACATGACAATATGATGTGAGAATAGTCAAATTTACAGAAAACATGACAATTGTTTTGCATAGTAAAATACTTGGGAACACAAACAAAAAGCCTTAAGTATACATGTATCAAAATCTACATCACCTCTTCAAGACTTGAATTTCTACTGTGCGGATTCAGAATCAGAAATGGAATCACTATCAGTATCAGAACTATTAGCATCTGTATTACTGCTGCTCTCTTCATCCCTCATGTTTAAGTCTTCCTCCTCATTTTCTCTCTCAAGCTCCCTCAAGGCAAGGAATGTGTGGTACTCATCCACACTCATCCCCACAGATTTTAATGCAAAGTTTACATCTGAAGCTTTTACCACAAACTGCAACAGTGGATTTGGGTTTAGTCTTGGATCATCCTTCTTTTTTACTTTCACAAAGACTCCAGCCCGTACCAAAAATAAGTGTCTGTCTTGAAGCTTATCAAATGGACAAGCCAGCACTCCAGACTTGACTATTTGTTGTTGGATATAACCCATAGTAAAGAAAGCATAATCAAAAAGCTTATTTGTCTCAGCCCACCGCTGAGAGAACACATTGGGGCAAGTCACTGCGACCTTCACAGCATCAGAGGCTGTAAAGAGACCCTTGAGTTTGTTGAACACAAAACGAATAGTCTTGGGGCTTATAAACAGGATTTCTGGTCTTCTGCCAACCAGTTGCAATAGATTTCTGCCCGAGAGACCTAGCCCTCTAAGCTGCAAAAGGCTTGCATTAATGATCTCTGGGATCTCTGCAAGAGGCTGCTCCTTTGTCATGTAACTGGAAGGTAAATGTTTCAGAAGATCCAATGCCACTTCAGGGCAGAAACCCTGCTGTAATATTGTCTCTGCAATAGATATTACAGTTTGAGGTTCTTGTAGCAACCACAAGCGCCCAGAAAAAAGCTTTGCTGAGGGTGGCAAAGAAAAACCAAGTCCATGAAGATCTTGCAACTGAAAAAAAAAAAAAAAGATAACATTTTAAGAAAGACTGCACATGATCTCAAAAATAAAGATTGATTGATTGAAGCTTTTTTGCTTCTTTAGTTTTAGGATTATTTAAATTTTCTGGGTTACTGCCCTTAATCTGAAGCAATGATTGCTTGGTTTTAGTACACAAAAAATAATATAACACTTTTTGTACACTTTCACTTTCACATTCTTACTTCTATTCCCATTTTTTTCAGAGAAGCCTCAAATTTGTACTGAGGCATCAGTATTTTAGTCATTATTGTATGAACATATTCAGTTCAAGTCACGCTTAGAACAAAGAATCAAAACTCACTTCTGTCTTGGGCTGCAATGGAAAGAAATAATCTATACTTTTGAAATCTAACTACAAACTGCTGAGCTAGCAAAAGAAAAACAGTTAAGCTGCATAATTTTGCACAAGTATTCTTTTGAAAATAAAGAAAAGAAGAGATATGTGTGTATTAAAAAAGTTTTTAAAAATTCACAAGGCCTTTTTTTTTAAAAATTAGGCTTACATCTTATTTTTATACATTTTCTACAAATTTTCAGCATTTTTACTATTGTGCAAAAGTACAAATATGTATTACTGACAATGTAACCCCAGGTTAATACATAAAATTCCACTTCATCATAAAAAAATAATTTCCTGGCATGCTTCTAGATAATCGTTATCAGCCATCTGTTGCTGGTTTGATCTAAAAAAAATAAAAGAATAAATAAAGAAAAAGGAAGGAAGAAGGTAAAAAATGCAGTTTTAACAAAAGCCATTGTGTGTAACAACAGCTCTAGTGATATTGTACAGTAAGGTCCACCACTTGAGAAATTTACTGAATCATAGGTCCCCAAAATCTTTTTTCCTTGGGCTTTACAAAGTGAAATTGATAAATTAAATTAAGGTGATTAAAAAAGAGTAACATCTTGCAGTGTAGCTTACTTTCTCTAGATAAAATGTTATAATTTCTTTGATGGAGCAATAGTTTAATCCGGTTGCTCTAAATAGAACTCAAATGGTAATTTTTCAAAGATTTCAAAAGTATTCAGTAAACCTTGGACTCAACAAACTAGTTTAGGTATAAAAAAAAGTTTGTTGGAACCATGTTCATTTTAACATCAATGGGATGTGATAAAATAAAATCCAATTACTATTATCCCAGTAACCTACCTTGTTTCTAACCACATTTCTCTTGGAGCTGTGTCAAAAATGTGCTTATTGTACATGCATAATATATATTTGTTTTTGTTTTTATAAAGCTTGTTAAACCCATATACGTGTATATGATAATGAAAACATTTTGCATGGTAGTATGCCTTCCTAGGTACTACTGGCTTGTGGTTTATTACTGCATTACTTCTACTTCAGCTAGAGGGATTTAAGTTCCATTTGATTTAATTGGGAGTGGGTAAAAAATGTAAAATAATATGGTTTATTCAATTAGCTCCCGCAGAGATGAATTGGGCTTGGCCAGAGCATACATAAGCATACACCTGAAATCATTGTTTGCATTGAGAGAAAGGGGGTGAGGGGGTGCGCCAGGGCAACCAGGGTGATACATGTAATGAGAATGCATTCACTGCTCAACTTGCTACACTGTTTACAGCCCTAAGCCTATCCCATGCCTAGCGCCTTTGTCTTTTTATATTGTGGTATCTGTCAAATGGCACCTACGCCCCTCTCCTCTTTCTATTCACGATCTTAGGCTGTTTTTCTACTCATGTGTCGACACCTTGCCCCATTCCTGCTCTTTAAATTGAGATAGAATTTCAATAGCTAAGCCAACAGCAGACCTTACAGTTACAGTTTAGAACATCAATTGTACAGGCAATGTGTTTTTTTTTTCCCTTGCCTACACTTCTATGGTTCGCTGAAACAGAAGTGGTGTCAGATGAGTTCATTTGATAAAATCTAACTTACAAGAAAAAATAGGGGATGTTTTGCTGTTCATTGAGGGCAGGGTGTAATGGAATTGAGTTGGTTGGATTCAAGGGGCATTTATTTAAAATGAATTCTTAACTCTTATCTGTTTTGTATCCATAGTTAAAAAAAAATATCATCAACAATTATGTTAATTTAGGTGCATCTTTATGTCTAGATTCAATATCTGTGTAATTTGCAGACAAAAAACTGCATGTACATTGTGCTTCTTTTAAATTTCCCTTTTCTGTCACTTTTTTTAGGTTGTAAAAAAATGCAAAGAGCTAGATTACTTCCCTGCCACCATGGTTCATTTTAATAATACCAAAATTGTCCTCCTTTTTAAGTCAACACCTTATTTCAATTTCTTTAGTATTTAAAAAAATCATTTTCAACATCCATTAACTAGAATTGGCCTAAAGATGTTAGTCTGTTTTCAACATCCATTAACTAGAATTGGCCTAAAGATGTTAGTCTGTTGAAAGAGGTCAATAATATTTATACTTCACAATTAATGATATTCAATTGGCAGGCAAAGCCAAAAGTATTTTCATTTACTTTAATTTAACCTCAGAAAAGAGATGCGTTATGATTAAATCATCTTTGAAGTGAAGGTTAATCATAATTGTAATTTTTCAATTTAATGACAGTCAACTGGAAAAAATGCATAAGCAGTATCTTAGACTTTCCAATGATTAACCCTTTCAAACCTGAGCCCCTTCTGGTTGTCATCCTCTCCCACCTGAGCTCCTGAGAAAAATGGCTGAATTCAGGGTAGGGTACAGATAAATTTATCAGAAGAATGATGAGGATAACACTTACAGAAAAGGAGTCCATTGATCTAGATCTACTCTCAGTGAATGTCTCTGATCATCCCCTGTCTACGAAATTCAATTCTTTCGCAATCAATCTTTATCTTCAAGTCTGTATTCATCTTTAGATCTAGTTCTAGAATTTGATCTAGATTCTAGATCTAGATCTATCTATCGGCTTTTTTAACTCATTGTAATTGCTGACTTTCATTATAATGGTAATCTTGGTCAAATTCTTGTTTAACCTCACCAGAGCCAACGATTTGTTCAAAAATATATTTGCAGAAAACAATTTTTGTTGTGGGGGTTTCCCTGACAACATCTCTGGTTACTCCCCTCTAGTGCCTTCTTATTGTAAAAAAATTTGATAAAATTTCACAAAACATGAAGAGAAAACAACTCAACTGATGGTCGCACCCATTATCAAACAATTTGACCTCATATGATGACAACCTGACTGGTCGAATATTTTTAGAATCTTAGTCAGGTTCTATGAATGGATTAGTGAATCCCGGTCTACCGGGAATCCAGCAGAGATCTATTGAAGAGGATCCCGGTTAACCGGAAATCCAGTCTGATGAGGTTAAAGAGAGTTACTTCTTAGTGCTTCTAAAACTTTTCTCACCAAATTGACAATAACTTCAAGTTTCAAGGTAGAGGCCATAACATCCTGCTGACGAGTGATATCTAAAATTTCCTGTGCCACAGCTGTAAAGTCACTACTTTCGCATTTACTGACTATTTTTTTACAGCCACCCAATGTGATAGAACTCCAGCTTGAGTCATGCAAATATCTCTGTTGGATCCTGTTTACAGAAACCACAGGAGAAAAACAAGTATGTGCATAAATATGGCAGCACTGTTGGAAACTTGAGTGGTTTTGAAAGGCAACCGAAAAATGGCAATGTTCCCTCCATTTTGTATAAGCTGCTTGGGCTGTTATCTTATAAGAGGAGTTTGTCAGCATCAGCATCATCCTGGACTGAAACCTTAGAGGATGCATATTTGTAGAGAATTTCCTTCGGTTTTGATACAATCTGGGTGAAGAGAAATTGTAGTGTAAGAAGAAAAAAAGTTAATTCACAGCCCTTGAATTACAAAAATTGACTGGATTTGTTTTCACTCCAATAACTTGTAAAAACAAATCAAACAATATGTTGTCCCTTACATTTTTTGTTGTGACAGAAACTGTTTTGATCACACACACCTTGCATAAATCCTCCTCAAGAAATTAGTAATGCAATGACTTGTAAAATATACTCACGTACACAGCATTTTCTTTTCATTTGTAAGTCTTCAACATCTAATGCTGAATTTTATTTCAAATTTATAATGTAGAATGGCAGGTCTGTAAAGAATATATATCAAAGTTTGTTTCCTAAAAATTGTCACATTTATCATTTTTCTTTAATCGTTGAACTTTGTAAACCTGGATAAGAATTTATATCCAAGATAATATGAACACAAGATGAACACATTCTGAACAAAGATAATGTTTGCATTTTAATTTAAGGGAAAAAAGAACACTCTGCATGAAGTTTAATTATAACAATTTTTTTCAAAATTTATCTCTCTTACAAGAACTTTGATATAATAATGATTGTATTTACTTTCATCCCATAATTAATATTGATTTAGACATCTGATTCCATTTGACTTACCATAAATATATTGGACATCAAAAACAAAACTATAAATTATACTCAAGCATTGTTATATATTTCTCTAAGTATGGTCTATTTAATAAGACTCATACTTAACCACTGATACTAATCTTTTGGCTTTGAAATAAAATTCATTTCTAAAGACTTTTTTTCTTACAGATAGGACAAAGTAAAAATAGGCCATGAATTATTGCACAGTAAATAATAAACCAAATGTATCAACATTAATTATACATGAATATTAAAAACCTTATTTTTTTCCCACAATAGAAAAGTAAAAGATAACACAAACCTTTCTTGCACACGTTGCTTTAGCACTATATTTTGCGCTTTCTTTTGCTTTCTGGAGCATGAGAGTTTTCCCCTTTGTAAAAATTCTTCAACAAACCAACAGCTTCCTCTGCAAAAACTCCCTTTACTGTGTCAAAACAAGGACCCAAGCTATCATTTAGTTCTGGGTTATTCGCAACATCTATCACTGAGCCACAGCCTCCAAAACGATCATTGTTGCAGCCATAAACAACCAGTGGAATTCTCATTTGACGTAAGGCACCTGCACACATTGCACATGGCTCAACAGTCACATACATGGTGGCTGTACTAAAA
Organism: Plakobranchus ocellatus; assembly: GCA_019648995.1. Lineage (NCBI taxonomy): Eukaryota > Metazoa > Mollusca > Gastropoda > Plakobranchidae > Plakobranchus > Plakobranchus ocellatus. The sequence goes on from BLXT01005762.1 coordinate 1,970,108, forward strand.
ACCTGTCTCTCATCTGAGCTTGAATTTTTGCAGAAAACTCTTGCATCCTCAATGGCAACTATTTCAGCATGGCGGGTAGCATTTTTCGCCTTGTTCACTTCATTTCCACCTTTGCCAATGATCTGATTTTTATAAACAATTATGCAGCCTACAGGAACTTCTTGAGATTCCAGTGCTTTGTTTGCTAAACCAACTGCAGTTCTCATCCAATAAACAAGAGGATTTTCATCTAGAAAAATAAATGGCAATATTACAGACGGATGTGACTGACTTGGTTGTTTTATTCATTTACTAAATTTCAAGCAGGTTTATGAGGGATATTTTGAGAATAACCTTAGTGCAGCTGACGTCTCTCTTCAATTGCCTTAACCAGGTCTGTCACGTGGTTTGGCCAAATGTAAACAACATTGAATTTTTATTAGATCTAGACCTATAATCTGTACAGAGTCTTAAAATTGCATTATAGACCCATAATAAACATTTCAAAGCTGCTCAGAGGCTTTTAAAGCTTGTAATTTGTTGTTTTTTTAATCCTGAATGAATATGGAAGAATACATGTCAAACTAAAAAAGGCTCAAGAATTGAAAGTAGGCATCCAAAACCCGCCTGGCAAGCTCAGATCCGACTCAAATCCCTAAATTTCAAATCAAAACAGCCATTCTTTTCACACAAAATCAAACGAAACTTATATTAGAATAACATGATATTGATCAAAAGCCCCTTTCAAAAGAGTTTTCAATTTAATTTCATATCATGTTGGAGAAAAATGGCAAGCGAGGAAAAATTAAAAACTTTATATTGAGTACTGAGTTACTGCCCTTGCAAAATTTCGCTTTTTATTACTATTAAAAGCATTTAAGAATAAATTGTGATTTTGTTCCATAAGTATATAAATATGTATTTTAATGTTTTCAATGTTATTTATTGATTACAATCTAGGCTTTAACAATGTTTCAAAATTTTAAAAAATCGACATTTAATAAACATGAGTTACCCCCCTTGAATTTTGTGAACCTATATTGATAACATAATTTTGTCATATCAGTGCATTTACTTGCATTACATACAATGCAAATACCTTTAAATGGTTCAAATACAGGAAATATTTAGCTAACTACTATATCACTGATAAATATGTCATATTTAATGATTATTTGCCATGAGGAAATAACATAGGTACAATTTTAAGTTACAGTTCATCATCTGTGTCAGAAATGTCTTCTTCATGAGAGGAGAAGTCATCATCTTGCAGTTCTTTTTCCAAAGCATCATCTGTACCAAGAGTATCTGGAAGTATGTCCTGGAGCTCTTTTGGAAAAAGTCCTTGATGAACCATTTTATTTCAAGTCCACCTGATGAGCTCAGGCGCCACCCATTATTCACGGGCATGGGCAGGTCTGGGAAATTGGAGCTTGATGCTCTCCATATTTTTGCCTGGAAACTAGCTCTTTGAGTGTGGAGCATAAGCACATCAAGGAGGCATTTAGCTAAGATCATATTCCTCTGAATTTGGTAGAATACCTTTCTTGCCCTTGAAACATTGTCTGACTTTATCATATCTGACTTTGTCAACTCTGGTATGAGGATATTTGCCATACAGTTGGCAAACAAAGGTTTCTTTAACTTGTATATCTTGGCCTGAGATGGTTTCTAATGTGCCAAACATGGAAAATGTATCTTGAAGATGTTGATCGCCTTGAAGCATTTTAAGTGCTTTGAGCTTGCCTTTTCCTACAAAACAGGTCGAATCACAACCTGTGAATGCCTGTAAGCCGTCACGCAGCCGTTTTGACATTGTTGCAGCTAGATCAGTAATGTTCAGCTGCCCTCTGTTGTTTCAACTGCCAGTGTCAAAGATAAGAGGTTTGCTAATTGCATCAGAGAATGACATCTGAATCTGGTGACCTCACAATGACTCTCTCTATCGTTGGCTGCTGTGAAGCATACATGCAGTGTAGGATTATTCTAGAATCAGCTTCCTCAAGAGATGAATACAAATCTGGCACGGGGATGGAGTTAACTGACCCTTGATTGCCTTTAAGAAGTTCACATATTTCTTCGTTGACAAAGGAAAGTTCTTTTTTCATTAAAAAAGATGGGCATATATATCACTCGCCCATTCAGCACGCAAAAAACTTATTAAAGTTTTCTTGTTTCCATCATTAGACAGAAATTCCTTGAAATTTTTTGGAACTTTTGTTGCTGATCCTTATAGTACATAACTCTTTGCTGTAGATGCCCCCCTTCTGAGTCGCTCACAGCTCTTTATGAAATCTGGCTTGTAAGTAGGCCCTATCTGTTAATAAGTGGACAGATGCGGTCCCCAAATTTATCAGGACCGCTTGACAGACAATGGAGTCGGGCATTTCCATCGATGATGTAAGCTGTGTTAGGTGTCTTGAAAAATCTTGAGACTCAAAACAATTAAATGTATTTTCAAGCTTGTGTAGAAGGGCTGCTTTTTTGGTCTTAAGAGGCAGGCCGTCTGGCGAAGACAATGGCCACGGAACAGGGCTTAGTGAGTATTTCAACACTTTCTCCATGACTATTTGATATTCTTGTGACAGGACAAGGCGTTGCCCAAATACATTTTTCTCTGCTTTTATTTTTACAACGTTCTTTGCTGATTTTATTTGGGTCGATTTGGAAACAGATCCAAAAGTCTTCAGTTTTGTTTTTGTCAGGGGCTTATGAAATCTGGTTGTCTTGTCCTTTAATCTGGTATCCACAAACTCCTTGAAGGACTTTTTGCCTACATCTTCAACTTTCAGAAACTCATCTGCAACATCCCCGAGTACTTTTTGGTCTGAAGATAGGCACACAAGATGCTCTCTTTCAGTGTCAAATGGGTTGAGGAAAGCTGAGAATGTGTCCATTAGTAAAATTACAAGAAACGCCATTAGGCAAGCAACTGTGGCTCACATTATAATATACTAATTAATAACTTTGTATGTTTCTTTGCACCATACAAACAAGCATTCATTTAGCTTTAATTTGATATATTATGAACAAAAATGAAACCAGGCGGTAACACTGTTTGAGCTTAAACAAAAAATACACCCTATTATTTCACCAAAGGGCAATAACTTAATTTTCAAATGGACATTTCTCTAGGAAGATGGCACTTTTTTAATGGTATCAAACTGATTTATATAGCTTAAGAAGTGTGCTAATAGGGAAACATAGTGGTAACTCCCCCCCCCCCCCCCCCCC
>BLXT01005762.1:1991336-2007919 GCA_019648995.1 Plakobranchus ocellatus
AGAGAGAGAGACAGACAGACACAGACAGACAGACAGACAGACAGACAGACAGACAGACAGACAGACAGAGGGTTTCTAAATGCAAGAACTAATCAGGAGGGTGTAAACCTTTTCAGAAAACATTGTAATTTAACAATTTGGCACATCACATTGTCAGTCTGTTCTAAATTTTCAAACGGGAATGTTAAAATTCTAGCAAAACCCCAAGCCAAGGAGTTTACATATACTTTTCCTGTACCAAGGAATCTGCCTTGAATTTTCAGTCTCAGACGACATGGAATCAAAGTTTTGAGCGTCAAAAGCGTAAGAGATGAAATTTTGAAATGATTCCCACACGATATATACATGTATTCACAAGACCCGACAAAATAAGCTTGAATGCCATTCTTTCACCATATGGCAATTATGTATTAACACTACGGAGTTGTAGTCATCTTGGCCGGCAGGATTCCTGAAATCACACTATTCTTTAAACATTTTTGAAACGCCGTAACTTTTTGAACCAAAAAAAGATTGAATGGAAATTGTTGCAGATTCATAAATTTCTTAAATATTCACCACTTATACTTCAGCAGTTCGAACCAGCTAAGACAGAGCTCACCGCTTTAAAGTGGTGCGAATCGTGTCGCAAGGATCGTAAGGAAGTCGACACCACCACACGCATTTAATGCGTTCTAAAAACTTTCTGCCGACAGATCTACAAAGGGTTTTTATTTTCACGTTTTGAGTTTCAAGCTGTTTACTATACAATCACTATGGCGACTAAGTCACAAATGCAAAGCTTGCACCGGAGCTCCACCATATGCATTATGACCTCAGTCCTTGACCCAATCATAGTAACCATTCCCGTCTTAGCCTCCACCTGCGATATTCTTGGTGCGACGCCATGAGATAGGATTGGTTAGAAAGCAGTGTTGCCACACGTAGGGATTTTACCCTACAATAGGGTAAAACAAGCAATTCGTAGGTTGTAGGGTAACCCTACGGGTAAAAACACCAAACCGTAGGGATTTGTAGGGTTTTTTGTCGTTTTTGTTATTTTACTAGTTATTCATATTGATAATAAATGAAAATGTAGAAAATAAATAAATAAAAATATAAAATTACATTGAGGAAGAAAACAGAGCGAACCTCAACCAACAAAGTATATTTAAAGTTGGCCCTTCAGGCAGATATATTATTCGCAATCACCTAAACTTCATAAATGCTTAGCTTGCGCGGAAAACCTGGTTATTTCGTCATAAGATACCAACTGCCCATTTTAAAGAAAAATGTGTTCAATACTTCGGAGTGTAATTTACCGTGACATAACTTTACAGGAAAGTAGATAGATACTATTTCCGGACTTTTAAAGTCTAGATATGCTACTTTGAATAGATATGATCTATTTTGGATAATATATACATACCTAAAAGATATATCATTTCCAATATTTTCTATAAAATTAGGTCCATTTTATTTATTTTTCTCTCTAGTTTTACAGGGTTTTTTTATTTTTTTATTTTACGTAAGAATTTATCTGACAATCATATGTATGGGCTCCCACGCACCAGTTTTGCATGTTTTTGTCCACATGTACCTGTACCATGAATATTCTAGTGACTTGAGACTTTTCCAGCTAGACAATAAAGTGTGGCGTTTTCTTTCGCATTGAGGAGATTGTTGGATGTTTTTCTTCTGATTTGTGTGATTTCATGTAATTTATAAGATGTTAAAGAATTTGAGCGTAGGGTAATGTAGGGTAAAATGGCCGTCAATGGTAGGGTAAAAACAAACAGCGAGCGTGGCAACACTGTTAGAAAGAGTAAGAGCCAGACAAACCGCAAAGCTAGGTTATCAACGCAGTTATTAGTGAGAACGATGGTTCGTTAGCGCCTGGGGTCTATAGGTCTTTTTTAGCTGTGGTGACAGGCCTATCACAAAAACACCATGTTTGAAATCGACAACTCAGGTTCAAAAGATAACTTCAAAAACAAAGATACCAACATTGGCAAATCGAAGCAGAAAAAAAGAGTGATAAAATCATTAATATGGTCATTACTATTATAATGTGCGTTGGACAAAAAAAATCAAGGACCCAGAGAGAAAACTGGAAACAGTAGATGTGTGGTATATCAGAAGAATGATGAGGTTATCATGAGCGGAAAAAAAGTCTAATGGATCAGTACTAAAATAAGCTAATCTTGAGTGATCATTAAATCTGAAAACAATAGAGATGTGGCATTATCAGGAGAATGATGAGGATATCATGGCTGGCCCCGTTGAAAATTAAAATGCATTTTTAAAGGAAGAAACATGCAAAAAAAAAAATATGTTTCAAAAGTGCAATATTATCAACTTAACAATTCCAAAAAAGTTGCAACTTCTCTAGGTGCATACCAACAAGCATCCTACATAACATCGAAACATTTTTTCCAATTTATGCATAAAGTGTATTTAATAAAACAAATACACAATTGCAATGCGGTATGTTACAATGTAAAGAACAAACAACCATAGAACACACACAGTTTCGTTAGATCTACAATTCTAGGCTAACAGACTAGTTGTAGGCAAGAAAACAAAAACGCTTCATATTCTCTTGATTCAGGCTTCGTCTTCCTAGAAGAGATGAGAGTTCACTGATGACACTGACATTTGAAGAGCATGCTGAACCCCACAACGGTCTACAGTTTATCTGGGGTGAACTAATTCTCACACTTTTACTTTAATTTTTTCTTCTTATGCTTATCAGTCGAGAAGTGAGCTGAAATACTGGACTTTTGATGGGGGTCCAAAACTATGTAGCACTATCTACAGTGCAGTAGCTGTTCATCGCTCGACACAAAGGTGTCTGTGACAAACTCTCGGTGACGATCCATTGCCGTGGTCTAAACGCCATGTTTCGGTTTAAAGACTTCTGTATGAATTTGTTCATGACAAACGTTTGATAGAAGGTCTACTGTCAGCCTACAAGCGAACTGAACACTAAACAATGAACGAATATCGGCCGTGTACTTGAGCAGCCTACTAGAATAGCCTAAAACACTTGGATTAGCCTAGAATGATTTCTCTTCCCCTACCGCTAATTCACTAAACAAAATAATGAAGCTGGTTACTTTCAGTTGAGGTAAGTGTCTATCACGCAAAATATTTTCTCTTTATGTGGCGTTTAAAAAACTTGATTATTATTTTTTTTTTTTTAAATTGCAGGACATAGTAGAAAATCGCAAAAATTACATTTTCTTGCGGTTCCAGGCAAACAAACGCGGCCTTATTTGCGGCCGCGATACCGCGATTTTCGGGGGGCCAGTCAATCAGTACTAAAAATAGCCCCTGATATCTAGCAATCAGTAAAACTGGGAACAGTAAAGATGTGGTTTATCAGAAGAGTAAGGAGGATATCATGAGCGGGAAAAAGTCCGATGAATGGATGCTGAAAGAAACTATCTTGAGCGATCATTAATTAAAACCATATGGCGAAGGTAACTACAAGTTTTAAAACATATTTGTCAACGCAAGGGTTTTGAACACCTAGAATCATTGGAAAGATTGAATCCAATCGAAGTAGAGGTAGATAAAAAAAACTTTTGTCCAAAATCTTAACTTATCGTAGCAACCACACCTGTATAAAGTTATTGAGAACACGTTTCATTGGAGACACATTATCGCAAGTTGTTTCTTCCGTATCGGGCAACCAAAGACGAAGACTATATGGAAGTGAGTGTAACAATAAATAGAGAAACAGAGATTGTTGGCCAAAGGAAACAGACAAAACACTGGACGCAGTAGGGATGTGTTGTATCAGAAGGATGATGAAAATATCATGAAGGCAAAAAAGTCCAACGTGTCAGTAATGAAAGATGTTAAACTTTAGCAATAACTTAGTAAAATCATGAGAGGGAGGCAAGTACAATTTGAGACAAATTTGCCGACCCAAGGCTTCAGACCATTTAGCAATTACTGGAAATATTGAAGGCAATGCTGTAAAGGTAGATAGAAAATAACTTTTTAAAAGCCTTGACGTAAGGGCCGTAAGTTACGACAGCAAAAACAGTCTTATAGGTGAAACAGGATTAAATGCTTTGTTTGATTTCAAGTTTTATCTCTGTCTCCTCGTTTATTGTTAATAAATATAATAATAATATAACTCACTTTCAGTATAATAGTACTGGCCACATATATGTATTTATTATGCTCAAACCCCAAAAGCAATTTCGTTACCATATAACAAAAAATTCGAGGAAGTTAAAAAATTCACATTTCATGGCTACCTGATAACATCAGATGGTAGATCCATAAGTGAAATAAGAAAAAAGACAGCCATGGCCAAAAAACACTTTCCAAAAAGTTTTATAAGATTTGAAAACTACTGAAAAGATTGAAAGAAAACGCAGTATAGGAAGACAGAGAATAACTTTTATTGAAAGTCTTAACTCACGGGCAATAGGTGATGGTATCAACTATTGCCTTATAAGGTTTCCTGTGAACGGGTTTGAGTTGAGGAATATGATTTTAGTCAAAAACACCTAAAGAAAAAGAGGAGAAGTTGTTTATTCGGAGCTGTGTACTCTTTTTTAAATGGTGTGTATTTTCTGTGTAGTTGACCTTACTTTAAATCATTGACGTTGTGGGGTGAAAGTGACGCATTCAGGAAGTTGTTACGTTCTTTATGCTTTCATTTTATCTTTTTTATCATACACCCAACATTTTGTTAATCATAATCAAACTTATTTGCGCATTAGTCATCAACATTTTTCTCATTTTGTTTAAACTTCGTTTAAAACTATACTTTCTAACTCATTTTTGTCTTCAGCTTATATAGAAATATACCTGACTTTTAAGATCTTCGGTATGGTTTGGTTTTTCTATGAGTCCACTTCACAACGAGGTGAGCTCAGGCTTTCCGGCTTTCCGTCAGGCCAGAGCGCGGGTGGCGGGGCTCGAAACCGCGAAAGAAGGATTACAGCAGATCTCAGGACGGAATCTACTGTGCCACCGACATCGCACCTATGAATGGAGGATTTACTGGAAAAATTACCTCAAAGAATCAGCGCACCTTTATTTTTTTTATTGTTGCCAAAACAGGAATAATTCAAAATATTGAATTTAAGAGAGCAGTTTTTATTGGTTTAAATTACATTTAAAATCAGCATTAGAAACATCTGATTTTTTCATCTTGAAAACAATCACTTTATCCATTAATTTAGGACAAACCCCAAAAAAGACGTAGACGAAGTTTATGTGACCTTCACAGCGGACAAATTACTACGTAAAGAAACAAGTAAAATGGTAAATGAAAGAGAGACCAAGATTTATTTCATAACTAAGCAAAGAAGCAAACGCTTTCTTTAAATGAAAATGTAATCGAGACGCCAGGGCTTATTTGTCAACGAGGACCAGATTTCATTCGGCACGTCTTTAACAACTTAGGTAATTACAAGTTTCAAACTCATAGATATGCACGCAATTTGTCACATACAACTTCTTAAATGAACTACAAATTGAATCCAATTAACAGCCATTTTTTTTTATATTTAATGGTCTTTTAAAAGCGAAATGTCCGATACTCTCGGAGTTAGCGAAGGTAACAGTAGTAGGGATATATTTTTTTTATTTTTCATTGGTTCTGGTTAAATGCAGGAAGAAAAGATAAGATTAATTGGAGCGGCCAGTGAATCGAATCATTGACCTTTCGCATAGAAGTCAAGTGTTATTCCAACTGCGCCATCGCTCAGCCCGAGAATAATGTAATACAATTTGTAAAACAAATACTCCACGTATCATTATTATTCCCAAAGAATAAATGGAAATACTGACTGTCTAGAACAAATATCATGGAATACGATGAATCATGTTAGTTTAAATGTTATGTTAGTTTATTCACAACAAGAGGTTATTAGTTCTAAATTCTCGTTTCAAAAGCCTGTCGAATTTATTCCCTATTCCTTTTCCACCAACCCTCCTTGCCACCAAGTAAATCTCTGTCATAAAACTCATGGACATAATATCTGCTTTTATTATATCGATTGCGAATGATCTCTATAATCATATCCTCTATTTGATGAAAACGCGAGCGTGGGGTGAATCCATCTCGAACCGAGCGACATAAAGTCACAAGGTTAGGGCTTCTGGCAAGCTGACCCAGGAATTTTTGAAGATTATTCATCCTATACTTGATCTCTTTGGCACTTGGAGAAAAGAAGGTCACCAGGGTGTCATTTGGTCGATTACATCCATCACAGAGACGTAAGTGGCCAACACTGGCCTCGATATATGAGTTTTGGTTGATTTGAAAACAAATACCGACGTTTTCTAAAGCGGTCAACTGGTTGCTCTCTAGAGAAGTTAAAAGAACCATAAGCTGATAAAGAATCGATTTGTAGAAAGCGTCATTATTTGACTTGCAAAATATACTATCGACAAATTCTGTATCCATGGATGCTAATTTTGATCGCAAGATCGTGTGTAGGTTATGGTACATATTGACCAAACAACGGTCGACCAAAATCTTGTAGGGATCCGTTGTGTTTTTCAAGTTAGAGCAAATGTTTCTGTTGTTCTTAATGTATTGAATGACATTGTAAAAGAAAAAGTCGGATGCCAATTCATGCTCAGCAGTTCTACCGCAGAAAAGTTTCTCTACCCAAAAGCTTATCTTTCTGATGAAAGTTTCTTTGAGCCCGACATCATAAAGAGGTTGCACCGCCGCCTCGCAGCCAAAGAAATCCTCGTCAATGTCCAAAATAAATCCCTGGCGGGCTGAAATTGGTTTAAAGTTACCCTCAGGTTTGCTGGCTCTGAGAATCTCATCTTCGCTGTAGATTTCGATAAGAAGGCTGGTCTTTTCGGTACAGTTTTCTGTTTTTGTTAGATTAAGGTGAAGTTGAGAGGTGCTATATCTGTACAAGCAAAAGTAAATTAAAGAAGGATTCAAAATGACTGCTAATCTTTCAGCACAATAATTTTTCGAAGTTTGTTAGAGTTTATAATATTTAGAGATTAGTGAAAAAGAAAGAGATGTTATATAAGAATAAAAAAAAAACCGAACACATAGATAAAAGAACAACAGCCAAACAATCAATAAATGATAATATAATAAATATGAACATTTTTTCATATGACGAAGAGGCCAAAGCCCACCCAAAATGCTACTCCTATTTTATGCTACATTTCCCTTAAAACATGTTTCATAAATAATGCAGGAGTTCTAAAGAGTTAACATCTTTATGAAAAATGAGTAAGTACTTAACTCTCGAGGGGCTTTTTGCGATGAACAGATTTCTTTTTTGTTCCATCTTCCCTGTCCATTTTTATGTGACTGAATCGATAGAGCTTACTAGGAAAATTTTCAACTAGAATGATTCAAAGTGCCTTTTTGAGAATTCTTTAGCAGATTCGCAGAGCACGATAAATCAGCGACGTTTTCAGATTTTTTGCTATCGGAGAGCGAAATAAACTTGTTGATAGTTTGATAGGTACATGGATAGTGTGATGTTGACAATAAAGTCTCACATTTTGAGCCGCACCTTTGGGCCTGAAAAATGTACAAGCTCTGAATTCATGGCGGTTGCATCTATAAATAGTTTTACCAAAACTTTACTCGAACTAAGTTGTGTGGTCACCTAAAACATGGTTTGCCCCTCGTCATCTTTTCCCAATAGCTGTTCGGATTCAGCGCTACGATACAATAACACAGCTCAGTTATTTGGTTATGCGCAGTGAACCCTCGTTGCCCAATGCCTTTTCCCGTCAGTAAAACCTGCGGCCGGCGCAAAAATCCTATAGTAATATTCCAGACAAAAGACTCTCCGTGCACTTCCTTGAGGATGCTAGTCCGATCCCAGCTGGGCCAGATCCATACGATGCGGGAAAAAAGACCAGTTGCAGCAGCTGCCTTTAATGAAATACCAGTAGAATAAAGAAGGATATGAAGAGGATGTAGGAAAGAGAAAATAATGATATAAATAATAAAGTAATAATTGAGTTTATTTGCACGCGAGACTTTCAAACAGAATAAAAAGAAGTTAACCTTAATACTCCTTCATTCATGTCGATGATTATCATATGTTTTTTGTTCATTTAGCAAATTAGTATTGTTCAACATATGGGAGGATCATTGTGTTTCTTGAAAACGTATTAAGAGTTTGAGTGAGGCTGTGTGTGTATATGTGTGTGTGTGTGTGTGTGTGTGTGTGCCGTCTCTTATTCACAACTTTTTGGGTAAAATTGGCAATAGAAAAAAAATTCATACTGACATCTTTATCTTATAAAAAAAAATAAGTAAGTGATAAGATTGTCCTAAAATAGCATAAACAAATTGTGTAACCAATATAAATCTGTCATTTGCGATCATCAGGCGGCTGATTTCATAAAACCGTGGCCATTTATAAAGCGGAAAGCTTTCCATGATTACTGGTGCCGCTAAATCGGAATGTGCATCTATGTGAATCTGCAACAGACGTGAAGATACAAGTTAGGGCACATTAATCGTTGGGAACAAACTTCTTTACCCCCAAAATAAATCATTGCAGATAAACAAAGGTTAACGCTAAATGTTTTTCCCTGCAGATTTACACTCAAGATTTAAAAAATGTGTACCGCCTTTTTAAGAGGACATGATGGAGACGCTCTTTATTCTGCAGCAATAGAGATGGCGGCTTACAAATTATTCACATTATATAAGGCGTTATCAAAGCTTGAATAAACTAGCAGCCTTATCAGTATAATTATTATTCAACTATGTGATGAAAAAAATAAGAAGAGACAAGAATGTATTCGGTTACAGTTGGAGCATTTGTCATTGATATGAGCAAAAGTTTTAATTGATCAACTACCACGGCTTGTCCTTAATAAAAAAGAAGAAGAATAACATAAAACAGTAGTTGAACAGACATCGCAAATTTATTATGCAATATCATTGAGCCTAGAAAGGATTAAAGGTAAAGATTATGTACTATGAAACGAGTCAACATTCTGACTCCATAGGCTTTAAGTGTCTCCTTGACAAAAATACGTTGTTTCCATCGTTTATTGGCGTCTTTTAATGCTTTGAAATCCTTGATGCCATCAAAATACAAATTTATATCAAATTGAGGAACCAAAATATCATAAAACAAAATGTTTGTTTACATTCAACCGGTTTATCTTCAGCGTAAGAGTCCAGTTTCAATTCTAGATTTTGCTTATTTTCAATTTCAGTGGAGAAAAGAGAGGGAAAAAATTTAAAAGTCAATTTAGCAGAGTTCCTATTGCTCACCAAGGTATTTTTTGATCGTCGAGGTAATAATCCAGACTGAACTGCACCAAACCAGTACTGTATGGCTTCATGGTGTTCTTCAAATACATACACTGGCAAAAATACACCATCTCCGATGTTTTTTTCAGTTGGAGCCCTATTGATTGTGTTCAAGGATTGACTGCGTACTGTAACATCTGCTTGCTTTTGGCTAACCAAAGCCGCAGGATGACCAAAGAGATGATCAGTAAAACGGCTATACATCAATAATAAGCATATGGATACGAAGGCTAGGGGGAGGCAACAGCTGCGCGTCGGTTTCCTTACATCGCTCAGCCGAGATACACTCATAGCTTCAAGTTTTATGGAACATGCAAGGAAGACTGCATTTTTAGAGAAAGTTTTTAGTTTTAAATCTAGGTTATTGAAAATAATCTTGGGGCTTTTAAAAAAATTATTAGTATTTCCTTTTACATTTTTTCCAAAAACTATTTACAACAGGCAATCAACATAATTCTTGACATATCGCCCATTCAGTATCATCTTATTCTAACGATAAGTTTTCTGAATCTGCAAATCACTGTCTTACACGTTTAAAAGTAAGCTGATTGTTCTAACTATATTAACAGATTTTATTACATCTTCCCTCATTTGGAAAAATTATGCATATATAAATTTGTGTGCACTACAAGTCTATGAGTTGGGTCAATTTCATTTCAATCTAAACCACCGGTGGTAAAGCATTCAATCGTAGTATGTTCTAGTGACTGAGATTTCATAATTTGGAGAATTATTGCGTTATCTCTCAAAATCACAAATGGCCATGGTTACAATAATGTCGGGCTGTGAAAATGAGATCTAGATCTCGTAAAACTGCATTATAGAATCAACTCCATATATAACGGCCTCGGCTGCAACATTACCTTACCACTGCTTTAATGAAATAAAAATACGCCCCTTTTACCTTCCATTTAAACTCTTGATGAAACAAATTTTCGTATACAAGCGATGTGAAAAAAGTATTTACCTGTAAGGGTGGTCTCTACCGGAATATAAGTACTACTCTAAATAACCGAAAGACTAATGGTATCCTCAGAAATAAACTATGTTATCATCTGAAAGAAGATTCACACGTATGCAAAAAGACAAGGGAGAACAATACCCTGTGGTTTCAGCCCAACCAGCTTTAGATTTGTCACGTTTGTCATTACAATTACATAATGCACACGGCCATATGACTGACACGTGTCCGCATACTAAAGACCTAGCACTGCATGACTCAGTCACTTATTCCCAAACAACGTGGCGGATTTTGTCTTTAGAGAGTTTTTCATAATTTTTTCCCTACCAGTGACATGCGACGATAAAAGCGAGACTGCGTCCAATTTTAAAGTGCTCAATAATTTTAGAACTTAAAAAAAAAAAAAAGTTTTACAGGCACATTGGATACACAGAACCCAGAATAGAACAATTAGTTCTTATGCCTCATGTTTTTAATGATGATTTCTGCAAAGTAAATTCCTGTTAAAATTAGATGTAGAGTTAGAAATATTTAGGAGTTTTTAAAGCCTCAATTGTCAACAAAATCGAGGGCCGTAAAAACCCTTCATATTAGTTAATAGTGAGTTCGACAACCACAAAGAAATAGCATGACAACCAAAGGTAGAGGAAATGAACTCTCTAAGGAATAATATTGATTATTAAAAACTTTCATGGACCGAAAAACCGAATAAATTTTATATTTTATGAAAAGCCGACTTAGAAAGACGAAATGACCAAATTTCCAGGACATACATGCCCACGTTACTCGTTTAAAATTATTGATAGTAACAAAAATGGTTTCTGTGAAACATTACTTCTGAGTTCCCTACGTAAAAAGGCTTTTTGTGTTATAAATTACCGACTTCTTTTGTAAAGAGTTAAATAGTGAATAGATGAAATAAGGTTTACGACCTGAAACTTGTAGTTGTAAACTTTGAGAAAACTTCTATCCGTCTTCTCAGACTGAATCCTTTAAAAAAATAAAAAAAAAATAAAGGTCCCTTAAAAATTTTAAAGGGTGTTCAAATGCTTGGCAAATACAGACATGAATCTCAGATAAATGATTTTATGTTCCATATGATTGGACACTCTTTTATCAACGGCTTTTTAAAAAATCTTTGTTCAGAGGCGCATGTTAAAGGAAGTGTGCAAGCCAATTGCTGCCGGCCCTAATTATGAGGTTAATGCTTTTTCTTTGCCAAATTGTTTAAAAAAAAAACAAACTAGTTATTAAAATCACATAAAGAACCTCACTTAGGAGAGATTGGGGAAAAAAGCATCGAACAACCTAGTTCATAATACAACTATTTTGTAAAGCCGTTATCAAGTAATCTGTTATGTTCAATCATCAATCTACTATTCCGCATCTCTTGTGGCAAAGAAAACATCCTAAAGAAAACTAACTCTGATTGAGCCAGTGGATTGTGTTGTATTTATACGTATAATGCATGTACAGCTTGAACAATATCTATATTGAAAATATGGAACGCTTCCTGAATTTGCGTGTCATATGTTAGCTCCGATTGTGACTTGAGTGCTGTTATTTTGTGAGGTAATTTATTGTGTTAGTTTTGCGCCAAAGAGTAGTTCAAACTTAAAATGTCAGTTTTTTGTCAGGTATCTCGGGTAAAATACAAGCGTTTTCTCTGCAGCAATAAGAACCCCCCCTCCCCCCCCCCGGCGAAAAAAACATCCCTCAAAATTCTTCCCCCTCGAAATTCGTGTTCACATCCCCTCTTCTCTCTTCCTGTTTTCTCTCTCCTCATCCACCTTTATCTCTCTTCCCTAGCATCACAGCTGACCTGAGTTTTAATAATCACTGACACATGCAAAATATTTGCATCATTCCCTGGTTGGCCTCATATTTATAGAATCCTTATCTTTAAATAATCCAAACATAAAAATAAAACGACACTTTATAACGTCTGTTATAGTTTGTTTTTAGATGTGAAAGCAAATATTCATAACTATAAACATTTACACTATCGTCAATTTTGGAATTTTGTCCACTAAATACTAAAAATATATCCTTCAAACACTGACAGAAGACGCCAAAAATCCTTATCTACGCAGAATGGTCTGAAAGATTACTACCCATCCAATAAAAGAAGGCAAAAAAGAAACCAACACGAAAATAAAAATCAAACGGTTTCGGGACCATTCAAAACTAGTACATTAATTACAAAATGTCAATCATTGTCTAGCTATAAGCGGTAGAAAGGAAGGTCAAAGTAATTATCGACTCCATAAGATATCTGAAAACACTGTCAAACATTGTGTTAATGATTAGGTAAAAAGGAGCGTTAAAAGGATTGTCGACACCATTTAATTAGAGTCCTGAAATGCGTAGGTGGAAAGAAAGGTTAAAGGGACTGTTAACATCATAAGAGGCCTGAAAACCATTGCAAGCCTTGAGCTAATTTGTGGTAGAAAGGTATTGGGATTGTCGACCCCATTAGATACCTGAAACCATTGTAAAGCCTTGTGTCAATGAGTAGGTAGGTGAGAGGTTTATAGGGATTGTCAAGATGATTAGAGTTTCAAACCAAGGCAATCTTGAGCATAGAACAAGTGGCGAAAGGGCGAAAAAGGGATCGATCACCTCTATTCTTTAAGCACAAGATAAACAGACATTTTAAAGTAGAATAGAATGTAGTAAAAAGTAAACAAAGGAAGGAAGAGGATAGACAGAGAATAATTTTTAATGAAAGTCCTAGTCATGGGTAGCAAAAACAACTTTATGAGGCTAGCTGAGAATAGGTATGAGTGGCGGAATTCCATCGCCAATGTCTGTTCCAGACAACGTACCTAATGATGAGAGGAAGACGGTGCATTTACGGAATGGCACAGTGGCGCCGCTCAATCATGCCTTTTCCCCCATGGATATCTATTGCTCTAACTCCAAAGCAGAAGCATTGATCTTGGAAAGTGCGTAATTACAAAATCATCAGTGATTAAAATGGCTTGATAAAATTGGGACATTGCTGATGCTGGAGTTAGTAAAATTGCTTTTGATGAGCTGAAAACTGAAGAGCAGTGCGACTCTATGGGTCAGAAAATAGAGACCACAATGCGCAGCGCATCGATGATAGTATCACATTGTCGCAGCGAGACATGATACCCCATTGAATCTATCATGCTGATTATTTCCAAAAAAAAAAAAGCAGAAAAATTTTTTGCTCATGGGGATGAAGTGCAGGTACATCACACCAAACCAGAGATAAAAGGAACATAAGTGGCATGGAAGCATTTTTCGTCATCGCCATTCAAAAAGGTCAAGCTCCAACCATATTAAACAAAAGGTTTTGTTTTATGCCTCCATTCTGTGTTAGCCATATCTAAATACGCTGAACGAAGCAGTGATTCGCAAGAGACCATGGCATTTGAACAACAGCGGACTCTTGGGACATGATACCGAGACCCTCCACATTGTCAAGGTCACCGAAGAATAGCTAGAAAAGTGTGGTTGGAAGATTTTACACAACCCACTTTACGCTCTTCATCTTGCTCCACTTGGCTTTAGTTTCGGCGGACATTCAGGCCTTGAACAATGGTTCGCTGATGACAAAAACTTTTGTGGGTCGTTTCATATAGACTTTGGTCGCTTAGCGTAAAATTCTTTAGGAGTGGCATGAATTTCCTCATGTAGTGATCATCATCATCATCAGGTACCATGTCTGGAACAGACATTGGCTATCATGTTCCTCCACTCATACCTATTCTCAGTTAACCTTATGAAGTTGTTATTGCTACCCTTGCCTATTGCTCATGACTTAAGATTTTCAATAAAAGTTATCCTCTGTCTACCTCTACTTTGTTAGCCTTCAATCTTTCCAGTGATTGCTAAATGTTCTAAACCCTTATGTCGGCAAATATGGCCTAAAACTGTAGTTGCCTCTGTCTAATGGTCTTAATTAGTGATCGCTCAAGATTAGCCTCTTTCAGAACCAATTCATTAGACTTTTTTCTGTCCATGATATCTTCATCATTCTTCTGATAAACCATATCTCTACTGCTTCTAGCCTTTTTTTCTATTTCTTTGGTTATTGTCTAACACTCACTATCATACAAAAGTACTGATCATACACATGTTTTAATTACCCTTATTTTGGTTGTCATACTTATGTTTCTATTTGCCAGTATTGGTTTCAATTTTTGGAATGTATCTTTGGCTATAGCTATTCTTTTCCTTATTTCACTTGTGCATATGCCATCTGATGTTATCAGGTAACCTAGATATTTGAATTTTGTAACTTGTTTGATTTTTTCGCCTTTGCTACCGAGATTGCACTTTGGGTTAGGGGACATCTTTGAGATGACCATACATACCGTTTTCTTAACATTCAAAGACAGCTATTCTCAGCTAGCCTCATAAAGTTGTTTTTGCTACCCATGACTAGAACTTTCAATAAAAATTATTCTCTGTCTATCCTCTTCCTTCCTTAATTTACTTTTTACTACATTCTATTCTACTTTAAAATGTCTGTTCATCTTGTGTTTAAAGAATAGAGGTGATCGATCCCTTTTTCGCTCTTTCGTCAGTTGTTCTATCCTCAAGATTGCCTTGGTTTGAGACTCTAATCATATTGACAATCCCTATAAACCTCTCACCTACTTAATCATTGACAGAAGGCTTTACAATGGTTTCAGGTATCTAATGGTGTCGACAATCCCAATACCTTTCTACCACAAATTAGCTTAAGGCTTGCAATGGTTTTCAGGCCTCTTATGATGTTAACAGTCCCTTTAACCTTTCTTTCCACCTACTCATTTCAGGACTCTAATTAAATGGTGTCGACAATCCTTTTAACGCTCCTTTCTACCTACTCATTAACACAATGTTTGACAGTGTGTTCAGATATCTTATAGAGTCGATAATTACTTTGACCTTCCTTTCTGCCGCTTATAGCTAGACAATGATTGACATTTTGTAATTAATGTACTAGTTTTGAATGGTCCCGAAACCGTTTGATTTATATTTTCGTGTTGGTTTCTTTTTTCCCTTCTTTTATTGAATGGGTAGTAATCTTTCAGACCATTCTGCGTAGATAAGGATTTTGGCGTCTTCTGTCAGTGTTTGAAGGACATATTTTTAGTATTTAGTGGACAAAATTCCAAAATTGACAATAGAGTAAATGTTTATAGTTATAAATATTTGCTTTCACATCTAAAAACAAACTATAACAGACGTTATAAAGTGTCGTTTTATTTTTATGTTTGGATTCTATAAATATGAGGCCAACCAGGGAATGATGCAAATATTTTGCATGTGTCAGTGATTATTAAACTCAGGTTAGGTGGGATGCTAGGGAAGAGAGATAAAGGTGGGCGAGGAGAGAGAAAACAGGAAGAGAGAAGAGGGGATGTGAACACGAATTTCGAGGGGGAAGAATTTTGAGGGGTCTTAATGCTGCAGAAAAAACGCTTGTATTTTACCCGAGATGCCTGACAAAAAACTGACATTTTAAGTTCATACTACTCTTTGGCGTTAAAATAACACAAAAAATTACCTCACAAAATAACAGCACTCAAGTCACAATCAAAGATAACATATGACACGCAAATTCAGGAAGCGTTCCATATTTTCAATAGAGATACTGTTCAAGCTGTACATGCATTATACGTATAAATACAACACAATCCACTGGCCCAGTCACAGTTAGTTTTCTTTAGGATGTTTTCTTTGCCACAAGAGAGGCGAAATAGTAGATTGATGATTGAACATAACAGATTACTTGATAAATATTTTTCAAGAGCCCTTCGCCGCATAGTTTAAAAAGATCAGGAGACATTACAAATCCCTGTCTCGACCTCTTTAGATGGATTTGAAATCAGTAAGTTCTCCTTAATTCTCACGGGCTCGTAGGTAGCACAATGGCTAGCGAGTCCGCCCTGAGCATATTATGGATGCAACAAATTCCAATGAACCTGAACCGAAAGAAGCTGATCTTGAGCGGTCATTATTCATAACGATTAGATGGAGGAAACTACAACTTCTAGGACACGTTTGTAAAAAAAAGGATGGCAAACGCAGTTGAGGTAGACCGAGAATAAATTTTATCGAATTCTTAAACCATGAGCGTAGGTAATGATAGCAACAACGATATCGTAAGTTTAGCTGTGAACAGGTTTGAACGGAAGAATATGGTTGACAATGTCTGTTCCACACAGGGCAGCTAAAGAAGAAGGCGGTAAATCTAATGAGAACACTGACACGAGTGGTAGTTACGATGACGACGACGACGACGACGATGATGATGATGATGATAATGATGATGATGATGATGATGATGATGATGATGATGATGATGATGATGATGATGAT
>BLXT01005763.1:75658-93421 GCA_019648995.1 Plakobranchus ocellatus
TCATGTTAACCTTGGCATCCTCACAAAGCTCAGAGATTGCAGGCATGCCTTGTCAGCTTAAACTTTTCACACTACATCATGTTAACATTGTCATCCTCACAAAGCTCAGAGATTGCAGGGCATGCCTTGTCAGCTTAAACTTTTCACACTACATCATGTTAACCGTGTCATCCTCACAAAGCTCAGAGATTGCAGGGCACGCCTTGTCAGCTTAAACTTTTCAAACTTTCCCTTGCCACTCAGTTCCACATGAAGAAAATTCATTTTAAAAGACTGACTTTCTTTTTTTCTTTTTGGATCAAAACACCAAAAAAAAAAAAACAAAAAAAAAACAAAGCCAGAAACAATTTTTCTCCATAAGCACTACTAGTATAGAGGACTATTGGTAAGTCAATGTTCCTGGGATATTCATAACAACCTCGACCTTTCCATAGCACTGATATTTACAGCAACAAAGCAACAGTAGCTTGAAGTGTTTCAGAAGGTTAAGCAATGTACTCACAAGAGGTTTAACACAGGCAAGTGAACTCAACTACAGTACTAAACTATTACAGAGTAGATTGTACTCTCTCTCATACTGAGATCAGTCTAGTCCTCTATAGAAGTGTGTGTGTGTGGGGGGGGGGCACAGAAGTGGCATCAATGTAGCAAATTTGCTCTGAATTCTGCAGGCATCTTTCTGTCTCAATTTCAAACCCGCCACAGGCACCCTACCCAATAGGGACAAAAAACTTGAGATCACATAAAATCTCATAGTGGGTGAATGGTGTGCTGAGTTAAAGAGAAACACCACAAATGACAAACAGAATGGAAAGATTATGGGATGGTCAATGCTGGGGACATCCAGGGCAACTTGAAGGGTTAGGGATATTGGAGGGAGAGGGAGAGGAGGAGAGGGAGTGGTGTGGTAGAGATGTAATGTTGGTCATGACAGTGTAGCAACACTAAAACTTGTTGCAGCATATTGCAGTTTGCACACCATTCCTCTATCATTGCTGATATCCACCAACAAACAATGCAGTCGTGGTATAAAAAATTAGAAAGACCAGACTTCAGGGGCGAAAACTAGTCTGTAAAAATGACAAAGAGATGTCCAATGATTCCAATCTATTTCAACTGCCAAAACATCAACTTAGTGTCTTCTCCACCATATTTAAAAAAAAAAATTCTCAGACCTGTGACATTGAAAAACATATGAAGCCTTGTAAGTGCTAGAAAAATCAGGAAACTACACAACAATAAAAGGTAAAACTCCAAGGGTGAGATGTCAAACAGAAAATCTAAAACTGCTATACAGCTTGCTTATGCGACAAGTGGAAGATGAATTTGAATCATGCAGAATTGTGTATGATATGTGATTTTCATAAAATTATGGGAAGTATTACAGATTCATAAGACAATATCTATCTATTAAAGAAATGTATCAAATGCAAGATGTATGTAATGTAGATGGTAACCATCCAAAGAATTGGGGTTTGACTTGCAGCATCATCTAGTTGGTGACCTGTGCCTACAGGGCGTCTAATAGTCCCTGGGCCTATAGAGGTTAGAATAGCATTACAGTCAGTCATCACCATTGTTTTACTATGTGCTCCAGCAGAAATGGCACCTGCTGGTTGCAAGAATCATCTCTACCTGACGCCTCAGCCTTAAAGGCAAGAGCTGCCAATTGCCCAAATTCTAGCTTGAGTTATTTCATACACCCCATCTATTTTAGAATGTTACAGGCCATTCTGAGTAACCGGCAAACTACATACCAACAATATGGAAAAATAATGGTGTGAGCAAATACTACAGAATAAGTCTGATTACAGGAGCAGTGAGCGACAGTTTGATGCCTGAGAGCTCAAGAGGTGGAAACAAAAAAACAAACAAAGTGATCAGCCGAGAAGGCAGAGGGCAGAGAGAAAGACAAACAGAGAGGGCATTTATGTTGTTGAGATTTGAGAACTTGTACTTTGGAGTTCCTAATACTACCCACTTAATTAAAAAGAAACAAAAGAGGTGTGTGACTGGAAACACACACATACATCTGAGCAAGTTTCCTTCACTGTCCTATTAGAATTATTGAATTTCAATAGAATTTTGGGGTTTTTTTGTTTGTTTACTCTCTTGCATCTTTTGTAGAAAGTTTTGCGTCGACATAAAATGGAAATTCCTGCCCATCAGCTGTTTGTTCTCTCCTCAAACTCTATCAAGCTGAGGACATGGAACATTGTTCAAAGTGTATAAATATTGAAAAGTATAACCAAGATAGTAATGTATTGCTTCAGAGAAGAACATGAGCAAACAAGAAACAATTAAATCAACATGTGGTGAGAAAAACCTAAAAAAAAAAGCCCTGCTGAACTACACAATAATGAAGCCCAATTTTTTCTTTAAACTCTTCACAATTGATATTAACATGATATTCAAGCATCAGATTTGCATATCTCTTACCCCAACCAGTCAAACAATACCCTAAAACTATTTTATTAACAAAGTTTTGAGAAGTCAGTAAAATGATAAGAGGAAGAGGTATCTAAACATATATATTAACTGTGTACACCTGTAATACAAGCATTACTGTAATATATTGATAACTCTCTTGTACAGTAGACGTACAAAAAAGCATGTCTCTAAAGCAGTCAGAAGCTGCATTTTGCTATGTTTGAACCATTGATACATCTGGCAACTGGATTTTATAAGCTTTGGCAATGGAGATAAAGCAATTCTCATCTTACTTATTTCATTAAATGCAAACAAAGTGAACAAAAAGCAACAAAGTTCAAACTGTCGCATGTAAGTTACATTCCATTTAAATTTACCCCATGGAGCCAACAAACTGGTGACTTTGTACACCGTAGTTGAGCAAAGACCTAAGAAACTTACAATCTGATTAAAAGCAAACCACTTAGAGCAATCACTCTAAAAATAGTCATCAGAAAAGGTTGTAAAACCAAGAAAATATTATGCATGTATCACAAAAATAAATGTGGGGAATATGTAGAGAAAATACTGTCTTAACCAGATTTGCAAAAGAGCAAAGGAAAATCAGAGTCTGTATCACCAGATACATAAGTATTGTTACACACTTGCACTCAAGTTCGACATTTTTTTTTCAAACAAAAGCAATATTCTACTTGACATGAGTGTGTAGACATAATTATTGAGCAAAATAAAAGAAAATTTGACACAGAAATTGCCCACTAATAATTTCTGATGACTGTATGCTCATCACCTCAAGGGCAGGCTACTCTGCATATAATAAGTATGTGATAAATAATTTTCAAGAAAGTGCAATATAACATATTGCCATTACAATTTCATATAATGGCATCAAATCATGCAGTCTACTCAAGATGCTATTTCTGAAAACTCAGAGTTGGCTCAGTCTGATCTCCTTCAGAGATTTATTTATTTTCAGAGCAATCAATAAGATTAGTATACTGGATGAACAAAGATGAAAACAAGCAAAAGATTCACATGTTTTGAAAGATCAATTTACCAGGGTTAGCTTCAGGTGGGTTTCACTCTTAACTTATCATGATGTAACTAACTGTTTATAAATATGGTAAAGATACTTTTTAAATTCATCACGTAAGTTTCCGTGTTGTAGACGTATTGAAATAAAATAATTCAGCATATATGTGGAGAGCAGACGTACACTTTCACGCTCACTGTAAAGAAATCATTAACAGCAGTCATAAGCTATTGTTTATTAGAAATGATACATAAATTAAACTATTTAATCTTAAAAAATATATATATATTATGTGCAACAATTTTTCCCATAGAAGCCAAGTAAGATTAAAAGGTGTACTGGAAAAATTGTATATTGCAATTGTATAATGCAAATCTCACTCAGTTGCCACATTAGTAATAATTAAAGCCAAAATCAATCACTATATACTGTGATACTCTTGAAGCCTACGATATCACTCAATAAGCCCACAAAAATACATCGAAAACATTGTGTGACTAAATACAAAACCAGTTAAAGTTAACATTACTGGCTTTCAATACCATACAACAGAACAATAAATTATACACTTTAGGGCAATCTTAAACAGATAATATTTACAACCCAGCATTTATATTACATAGCCTTGATTCTAAAACAGTTACTATACAACTTAAAAACATGCAACTACAATTTTTTCCATGACACCAAATCTCTAAAAAAAAATTTGCCATACAAAAAGGAAACAACTTATGCATAAATCAGCTAGGAAGAATGAGGAATCAGAAAACTTCCTGAAATCTTTCACATAAACATCTTCACATTTTAATGTCTATTAAGGTGATATGCTTAAATTTATATTGACTTTTGTAGACCTTAAAGACAAAGCACTGTCAATTTATTAAAAATTTAACAATTTTCATAGGTGTAGCAGGGCAGCTCAATTGAATTATGTTCCTTACTTCCAGCACATACTTTCTGAGACAACCAATCACAGAGAGTTCACAATAACTGGAAAAAAAAAAACAGTGATTGAGAGATGACACATCTCTTCCTTCACTTAAGAAGCTTCCAATACATATCAGATAAAAAAATAAACAGATCCCCACAAACCCCATCTTGTGATATTTTACACATTTTTCTAGTCACATTATCAAACTCCACTTTTCAGGGCCAGCTGTGAGTGCCTCTTATTACCCACCATGGGGAAAGGGGAAAAAAATTCTGAAATGTTTGGAACAGTAAAATGTTCCCTGCAACAAGAAACCAGCTTTCTTCCAAGCTGCAATCATCTCCTCCAGAGAACTTTGACACAGCTTCTCTTTCCCTTTGCTGCAACATAACGGATGTCCTTGTTCTAATTGACAAATTAAATCACAAACAACTTGTCAAAATCTTTGGTATGGCTAAGAGTTCCTTCCTAACACAAGGGAAAGACAATTTAATGATCATAATTATTTTTGTTTCTCCCACAATTACTGCAGCTGAGCTTCTTCTCACAACCTACAGAACACAACTTGAGACACTAAATTTTTTAAAATCAACAGGACTAATCTAACAAACAATATTTGAGGTAAGTCTCTCCAACCTGAGTAGCCAGCCACTCTCCCTAAACCTATACAATTGTCGAAATATCTAATCCATGCAGATTGTAGGAATTTATTAGACACTCCATCTAACCAGTTCCTCCCTCTGGGTCAGGAGACTCGTCCAGAGCTGTGCCTCCACTCTGGTCCCTCAGTGTTGTGATGAGCTTGTCTACCAGGACGGACAACACTTTGTCCAGGGGGTCCATGAAACCGCGCTGCACCCATTTAGGAATGGTGACTCGAGCATGGGAGAAACCAAGTTTTTGCAAGACGTAGTCAGCACCGACTGGATCAATCTGTGTACTTGCCCAATGGATCAATCTAAGCAGAGACAATGTGAGATGAGCTTCAATGTTCTAAAAACATCTAAAATAGTTCAAATTAAAAAAAAAACAACTTTGATAAGTAATGTTATTATACTCTTCAAAGTAAATTAAATGCACCAAACTTAACACAAAAAAAGTGATAAATGAATTTTTTTTTAAAATGAAAAATAAAAACGTATTTCATAATTTTCCAAAAACATTCTCTCAAGATATGTGTAGGGTCACAAGAAAATGAAACATTTTGCAGAGAAATCACCCAAGGAGAGGATGATTTTAACGCAGGAATCAAGTGATATCAAACACTGCGAGACTTCACCATAGGTTATTATGAGAGACCTTGGAGGCATCAAAATTTTGTGGTGGCTTTACACATCTGTGTTTGATCATTGTAAGAGTTACACCTTATCAAACAGGATCTTTCAAACCACACAGTAAGATAGAGAGATCAGATAGTTTCTTTCAAATCACAGTAAGATGGAGATATCAAACAGGATCTTTCAAACCACACAGTAAGATAGAGAGATCAGATAGTTTCTTTCAAAACACAGTAAGATGGAGATATCAAACAGATTCTTTTAAATCACACGATAGAGATTTGGGACAGCCCACCTTATGGTTGGCTCTAGCTGCCAAGTTTTGCACTGAAAACTCCGGAAGTCAGCTTTGAGGGCAGAGGTCGGGTCAGACAACTTCGATGTGTCAGTTTTACTTGTCTTGGAAGTCGACATGCGAGGTCCTGAACCTTTGAATGAAATTTAAGGAAAAGTGGAAGGCCAGATTTATTCACTAGTACTACAGACAATCAACCTTATGGGTGGGGACAGCAAAATAAAACCTAAAAAAAAAACAAAAAAACCCTCTATAGGGAGACTGTAAAACATATTTTATTCTGTGTGAGCAAAGAGAAGTAAAAAACAACAGACACAGGTGTATTCACAGGAGTTCACAGGAGTTGTGGTTCCTAATAGGACATCACACATAAAATTTAATGTCTTTTACACAATGTACATCTAGACAAGAGATTTTTCTTCAGTTACAGCTTCAAACTATGTTAACAAAAAAATTCCACTGTAATGTAAGTGGCTATTTTGATTTTTTCAACTAAGCACTCCTATCTCTAAAAAGAATGGTTGTATCTAATGAAATAACACATTCTATCACAATACAAAAAACCTAAAATTCTAATACATGAAAGATCAAGCAAATCTACTTAAATCTCATTGTGAAAAGTTTACAAGTTGACATTACTTCTGATAAATTACTTGTCATTTTGCTTATAAAGTGATCATAATTTGTGCCTCTATGCAATTTGAATCACCAAGTTGATATGATGATGTCTAATGATTTAATTTTTCCAGCACACCAGTGTGTTAACAGAGGAACATTAATCTTCTAAGCGAAAAAGACTTTTTATGATTTCAATCAAGAAAGGACTGGATGAAAGTTGAAGGTATGGCAATAAATCCGCTCAGCTACAACTAACTTTTATCCTTCTCTCTGATGTAGGATGAGACAAGGTCATGGAGAAACAAGATCACTTCAGCATTCATGGCCACGTAGATGTGGTCGTAGAACTCAGCCACAAAACTGCACTCAACAATTGGTCGGTCATCTGGGGGGAAGCAAACATTTTCCAATCAAACATCTTTACTTTCTTTAAAAACTATTTTCTTACTATTGCAGATATAAATATAAAACAAGATATAATGTATTCTCAAAAAACTTGGGATTCTCACTTCAAAAAATGAGAATTAAAAAAAAAAAGGCAGGTACATTTTTTACAGCAAAATAAAGCTAAAAGGAAAATATGAAAATATCAACTTCGCATCTCCATTTCCCCACTGAAAATCTCAAATTAATGAGGTATTGTGAAACTAAGTCACAGTGACTATATTTCTCCACCACTGCCTAATGAACAGAGCTTTCTGTCTTTGCCTAATCCATCCTCAAGCAATGGCTGTGAGAGGAACTGAGTTGCAGTACAGTATTTAAAAAATCCATTTCAACAAATAGCTACAGTTAAAGAATCACTCAAACATATTGTTCTGGTATAAACATTGACAGCTGAAGCAGCTACCTGTCTCCTCTGGCATCGTCTCTCCCTGGAAGTGAGAGGTCTTGAGATCCATGTACAGGGATGGGAAGGCAAAGATGACCTCAGTCTCGTGGCTGTAGTAGGTGGCCTTCACCTTGCTGAACTTACGGCCAGAGTCTTCCTCTGTTCTCACCCCAGGGAACTCAGTCACCACTGAACGGCAAGTTGAGGAAATAATGAAATAGATCAATAAAATACCAGTCAATAGGAGAAGAAATTCAAGTTTGCAGAAAAATTTTCAGCTTATAAATTCTAAAACATAACTTGAAGAAAAAAAATGCTATTCTCTCTAACAGTATTTTCCTCCTGCCGATTTAGTGAAGTACCAAAAAAAGATATTAAAGGGGAGCAAATCAGGTTTGCCTAGGGATTTCCTTACTCAAAATCTCTTTCGAGCTTATTACCGTGATCACCTATTTCTGGCCAGGAACAATACATAGCTGACATAAAGGTGACAAGACAGTTATAAAGTCTGGGATCTCAGACACAAAATACTGGGCAAAAAAAAAAACCCCACTAATAATTCACCTGTACTGAAATGATTGCTGGGCACAGATGACATAGTGAAGTTCCAGGCGTAAACTCTCTAACATCACATTAGATACATTCTTATCCTTTGAGAACAGAAATATACACATAGTCAAAGAAATCCAAACTATATAAACAACAAAGCTCCATGCCTGTACCTTTAGTGTCAGTGACTGAGGAAGTCATGGCGTAGGTGAACCATTCATCGACAGAGGTGAAGTTGGGGGGCATGTGCTGAGTGCGTGAGATCTTACAGATGGTTGCCTGGTGGTTGTGCAGAGCTTGGGGTGAGGTCACACCT
Source organism: Plakobranchus ocellatus (assembly GCA_019648995.1). Taxonomy (NCBI): domain Eukaryota; kingdom Metazoa; phylum Mollusca; class Gastropoda; family Plakobranchidae; genus Plakobranchus; species Plakobranchus ocellatus. The sequence continues at coordinate 83,940 of BLXT01005763.1, forward strand.
GTCGGCTCACGGCTTGATCCTTGCTGCTGCCCTACAATGAACTGCAGATCCTGCACGATGTGGGTGCCTACAAAGATAATAAACTTTTACAAAACATTGAAAATCAAGTGTATAGTTCATTTGCACATTTGTTATACAGATAGCATTTCCTCTTTCTTAAAAAAAAAAGTACCTATAAAAAAAAATATTCATAACTTTATTGTACAGACAACATTTTCTTTTACATTTCAATTTCCTCTCCCTTAAAAAGAACTAAGTCCTATAAAGATAATATTAGCAAGTCCACATTTTCTTTTTCATTAAAAAAAAAAGTCTTGTAAAGAAAATATTTGTTATTTAGACAGCATTTTTTTTTTCGATTCAGCATTCTCATCCTTCAAGCCAGTGAGGTGGTTTTGTGTTGAGCAAGCTTAAAAATTCTAACAGTGCCAAAAATAGTTTCAACATTTTAATGTTCATATTTTTATTCACCTTGCTTTTCAATAACCATTGCTAAATGTTGGTTCAATATAAATAATCGATTAATGTGACAAACTCACAAACATTGAAAATGAAATCAAAACAAATCTTTCAGTAACTTGGCAAACAAAGGATAAATTTTCAAAATAAGAAGCAATCACGCCCCTGTCAGTTAGAAGCCCACATAGAGAAATTATTCAGTGACAAAATCAAAACAGAAGACTTGCACTCTGACCTCCCGAGGGAATCTTCTGTGCCTCTGTGGAGAAGTGGATGTAAGGATCTTTGATATTGAACAGAGCCCAGTACTTGGCCCGGAAGTTCACCCCGTGGAATGATGCCAGCATGAGGCCCTGGCCCTGTAGGGCCATGGTTCCGCCGAGAACCATTCCTTGCTGTGGCAACAGACCAGAGGGCAACATGGAGAACTGGTGACCTAGCAGGTGACCCAAGGCAGCTTGCCAGTGCCGGTGGTGTCGCAGCTCATTCAATATTGCTAGCGATTGGAGAGAAGACAATACAACATCATCAACTAGAGAATCCATGGAAAAAAAAAAGAGGGAGCAGAGAACAAATAGAGAATTATGGCTAATGCTGTCCATTGCTAACTTTTGCCATGGTTGGGTTTGTTAAAAGGGTAGGAAAAAAAATCTACAAATAGTGTAACAATAGATCTAATTCACAACAAACTATAAGTCATTGGTTAACATAGTCCAACATTCATTAATTTTTTCCAGGCTTTGGATTGTACTCTTCATTCTGACACCATGGGCCAGTCATTTTAACTCTGTGGGCAAGAGAATCATATGTTTAGTGTCACAAACACCAGAAATAAAAGGTAGATAATACCTCTGATGTGGGACGTTGAGTTCTTTAGATCTATATAGACCTAGCTGAAATAATGGAACTCTGGAGATTGTGTGAATACGTAAAAAACTAAGTTTATTTAATTCAACAGCAGGAAATTAAAATCAAACAATATTCACATAGGCCGTCGATAAGAAAACTAGATCTAGCTCTAAAAAAATCTGCGTAATCGCTATACAATGATCTTATTGCAATCTCTATAATCTCTGTATGATCTCTATGAACTTTCTGCCTACTCTGTCTCTTCTCTCTGTGATCTCTATGAACTTTCTGCCTACTCTGTGTCTTCTCTGTGTGTTGATTTTCACCAATCTTCTCCCGGTATTTATACTTTTTTTCAAAGAAAACTCTACAAATTTCTGGAAACCTATCCCACAATGCAAGCATAGAATGTTCCAAACTGTTGATCTAGAACGTTACATCCTAATCCTAAAATAACAAAAAGCAGTCTTTAAAAAGGCATTGGGGAAATCCATAGGCTAAAAATAGAACATGAGTCACACTCGTTTACGTAATGAATTCTCCTTCGCTTTGCATAAATTAACTCCCCTAAACTGGTTCTTTCCAGAACTCTCAAGTTGACGTGCGTTCAATAAACAAACCCTAAGTCTAGTTTTTGTTACATTTAGTTTTCCTTATGAATAATCTACACATAAGTCGCCAACACAAGGGTTGAGTACATTTAGGAATTACCAGAAAGATTGAAGGCAAACACAGAAAGAGTAGGAATAGGAGATAGAGAATATCTTTTGTTGACCATCTTAACTCATGAGCAATAAGTAATGGTAGCAACAACTTTATAAGGTCAATTGAGAACAGGACTCGGTGGAAGGCCTGGCAAATATTCTGGTCTGGAAATTCAAATCCAAAGCTTCCATAAATTAGTGAGTAGCTAATGTTACATGAATCATATGCCTGTTTTGAAAGGTCTTTAAAAGTTTTCTACAAAATTTTTGTTAATATCATTTCCTTGACTGCATTGTTCATAATTCGACCTCAGCCACTGTCAAAAGATTTTTAACATGATGTGCAATATTCTCTCCAATTTCATTAAAAAAAATGAACTGGACCCTATGAGAAAAAGAGAAAACTACAGAATGCCCATACAATAATAAACAATAATCAAATCATAATTATTTTTTTACAAGCAAAGGTGCTCGATCACTGTGGACTCCAATTCACTTTCCATTCACAATGCTCAGAGGCTAAAACACTCCAGTTCACTTTCCACTCACATCCTTCAGAAGCTAAGTTACTCCAGTTGACTTCCCACTCACATCATTCAGAGGCTAAAACACTCGAAATCACTTCCCACTCACATTGCTCAGAAGCTAAGTTACTCCAGTTGACTTCCCACTCACATCGTTCAGAGGCTAAAACACTCCAGATCACTTCCCACTCACATCGCTCAGAAGCTAAGTTACTCCAGTTCACTTCCCACTCACATCGTTCAGAGGCTAAAACACTCCAGATCACTTCCCACTCACATCACTCAGAAGCTAAAACACTCCAGTTCACTTCCCACTCAAATCACTCAGAAGCTAAAACACTCCAGTTCACTTACCACTCACATCGTTCAGAGGCTAAAACACTCCAGTTTACTTCCCACTCACATCACTCAGAAGTTAAAACACTCCAGTTCACTTCCCACTCACATTGTTCAGAGGCTAAAACACCCCAGATCACTTCCCACTCACATCACTCAGAAGCTAAGTTACTCCAGTTGACTTCCCACTCACATCACTCAGAGATTAAAACACTCCAGATCACTTCCCACTCCCATCGCTCAGAAGCTAAGTTACTCCAGTTGACGTCCCACTCACATCACTCAGAGATTAAAACACTACAGATCACTTCCCATTTTTGTACACTCACCACTCTCAGAGGTCTTGCGAGGTCCTTTTGCAGCAGCAGCAGCAGGTGGAGGGTAACCACTGGCCTGGAACACGCGGCGACTGCTCATAACCTGCTGCGAAAAAAACTCCTCCAGCTTGGAGATGATCTTGATGAGGTCAGGGGTCGTGGAACGTGAAATCATCAGGTGGAGGTGAGACCAGGACAGTTTACCATTCACAAACAGAAAGGCTGACCTGGAAATGAAAGATTCAGGATAAAATTTATCAAACACTATTGAGTAAACAATCTAAGCCCTCCACCCTTCATTACTTTCTGTTTAAACTGTAGCCCACTAAATTCCATGTCCCCACAAACCTGTTAGTGGCCAGGGGGGCATCGGACTGGCTATTTGTGTCCACATGCCACTCGTCTTTGAGTGAGAGCTGCAGGTGGCTGAGCCGTGTCATGATGATGGAGGAGCCCATGTAGTCCAGCTTCATCTCCAGAGCAGATGTGCTCAAGCCTGCCTGGTGGTCAGGATCCTGGCCGAGCACAGGGTCCTCACACACAGAAACTGTGGAAACAATGAATCAGAAACAAGTGTGTGACACAAAGCAGTGGAAATCCTACATATTCACAGTCTAAATCTGTAATTTGATTTTTGTATTGGACACACAGAGGAGAAATCAATTTGACATGATAAATTTTAATGACTTTTGATTGTTTGTGTGAAAAAGTCTCTTGTCGATAATTTGAGTAGTGAAATTTAGAAGGCACTCTCAAGAATGCACAGTCTTTAGAAGTTGTAGAAATGCTCATGACAAGTCTTGATTGAGCCGAAAAATTGCAAATCATGCTGCTGCAAGTCTAAAGACTGCATTCTATATATAAAGAGCATGATTTTAAAAAAAGAATTTGATTTCAGAGACAGAACAAACACAAATTATGATGCATTGTCATTTTAAAAAATATTTTTGGAGAATGCTTAAAAATTGTGCAAAACCATTTTTTAGAGCCTGCAAGCTTTTTTTTTTTCAAATTCGATTAAGAAGCATTGATTACATGCCTTAAGGTAACCTTTGAAAAGATATAAATACTTGAAAAATTGATTACAACAAAAATTTGTTCACACTTGCGCCAGTAATATTTGCAGGCAGAGTCTGATCAAAATCTAACCAATCAATGAATAATAAACTTTGTAGAATTGAGCAAAGAAAGTTTAATTATAAAGAGATAATTTCAGAGTAGAGCAGGAAAATAAGGTAACTATACAATGTAAAAATATATTCTCACAGAATCCCTGCAGGTTGTTGATATCAATATTTCCACCAACAATTCCTCCTTTAGATTCTAGAGACGTTTGACCAAAGCCAGCGTCAATGTTGAGGTTTTTGTGGCCACTGCTGTTGATGGACAGTCTGCCTTGAGTTTTGATGGCGTTGAGGTGCCACCTGTGGACACACATGAAGAAAATATCAAGCACAGTTCCAGTTTAGCTTCCCAATTACTCCATTTCTTAAGAGAATATACCACAGAAAATGCAGGGTATCTTACAACTCGGATTCCTCAAAGCTTAAGGACTAAAAGTAATAAAGTTAAGCCATAACATGCAAAACACTTTTTTCAAAACAATAATACGTACATTTGCCCCAAAGCATTAAAATATCCTTTAAAAATGTGGCTGATCATAATGATGAACTAGCCATTAGTGAGTGTTAGGATTTAATTATCTGGAAACAATTACTGCATTGACACTATTATTAAAACTTAATTCTCAACATAATCTGTGGAACATTAGTGAATATTAAGATTAACACTTTTCGTCCACATCTGTTTTTTTTTTGGTTTCCCTACAGTCCACATGCTCCAAGGCAGAATGCAGAAAAACGAGGGTGTGTTACAAATAAAACTATTTCTCTGCGTGTGCTTCACCTTACAATGTGATATTTATAGGACAGTTAGGAAAATCAACAAGCTTTTGTATGATATATTTTTTGTTTTGTGAATTTGGGTTATATGACCCATGTTATTCAGGGCGAAAGTGAGCTAAATGTTGAAAATCATTGAAAACCATTTCTTTTGGATCTTGAGAAGAAATAAGAGGAAAGAATGAAGTCTTGAAAAATATTGAACAAGCTTTGCCAACAAAGAAGGAAACATTATGTACCCAAATGTATGTCTAACAGAATTAAAGACCTCAACAAAATTCCAAAGATCATGGATTTCTTGTTTGTCATTTTTTTTTCTGTTGTACATGTTTGTTTTGTTCAGTGTTGGTTATGTGTATAATACTTAGAAATTTACAACTTGATGACAGAATTTGACACACCACTAAGTAAAATAATCCAATCCAAACCATTTAAGCAGATTCAAACAGATTATCTAGATCATAGGCTTCTCAGTGATAGTGTGTTGTGGTGTCAATGTCTAGACTTAGAAGTTGGACTTTCACTTTCACTTTTTGACCAATCTGATCCTGATCTGAGTTATTTCCATCAAAACTTAGCCACAAATCATCGCTCCTGTCATCAAACTCAACACCCTGACATGCCTGTTGCCCTTGGCAATGTCACTGTCCTCAGAATCTGACATTTTTTGTTGTAATTTTTACAAAACACGTCCAATCTTCATGAAAAAATTCGTGGAGAAGCTTCAAATTCTTAGGAAATAGTTCAAAACAAGTAGAAGTATGCAGGCGTGCAAGGGACGGTACTCCAACAATTGTTTTGTTGCAAGGTAACTGATCGCTTAAATGCATCCTGTGGACTGAGCCTACATATGTCAGCGGTTGCATATATGCGACATGTGGAAGAAAATTGTTAAAGTGGCTGGAGCAAATACTGCATTCACACAATTATAAATAACTTAAAGAAACAAAAAAAAAGCAAACCCCTCACTCTGTATTTCCCATGACATTGGCCATGTTGATCTCCAGGTTAAGCTGGGACAGGTTCACGGCAAACAACACAAGCGTCTCCCAGCTGGAGCTCAGCGTGGCTGTCACATGAGGACTGGCGCCCGCACTACCGGCTGCACCACCTGGTGTGCCACTCACACTGTGTCTGTGTCTGGGCATGTCAGGAGAGGCCAGGGTGCGTGAGCGTTTACGGTGAGCAGAGCTGGAGGAGGTGGGGCCAGCGTCTCTAGCGGAATGACCAGCTGCCCCATCAGAGGCCATGCCAGCTGTTTGGGGATATGAGGATGTGGACATGCTGTGACCTGGCAAAAATATCGGAGATCAAAAAATTTTATGGGTTTAAACACCAAACCTGAAGTGCTTGAATTTCAAAACACACGTCTTCTCTCTAAGTTTCATTTTTAAAAGAGATAATCCTCCTAAAAAGTGGAAAAAAAAAAAAGACGCCTTTTCAATCGTTGTAGTTAACAAAACATTGTAAATATCATTTAAGATTGTGAGCTACAAAACTTCAGAAAGCCACAGATTAATGATTTGCATGACAAGCAATCTAATTCTTACTCTGATCATTGACTGAAGAGAATTTTTTTTAACTTTCCTGCTTTCACACAAGTTTCAATTCAAACCCGCCATCACACGCAGCCATCACAGTGAGGATAAAAAAAACCCTGTGATTGGCAGGCATTGAGCGAGCTCAGTGACATAAACAACCTTAAAATGAATTTGTTTTGTTGTCATCAGCCTTTATGACAAAACAGATAAGTTATCATCTACCCTGTAAATAATGTTATGCTTCAATGTGCATATTTGCTGTAAAAGAGAAAGAATTTCTAAATGTCCCATATCATAATATTTTACTTAACAGTGTACTGTTTAAAATATCATGCATTAGTAGAAATTACTGCCAGTCATAAAGAAAAAGACCAAAGTAACTTAAAAAAAATATTAACACCAAAACACCACACATCTACTTCAAGTGAAACAATATTGAGAGCTATGAGCAAAAGAGCATGGCATGCAAGCTGCAATAAGAACTAGCTCAAAAATTGTAAAAAAAGAAAATTCACTCAAAGTTTGTACATAAAATGGAAAGATAAATACAAATAAATGCAAGTACATCAGGTGGTAAAATCATGAAAACTGAAAAATAATGGACAGTCTGTTTAATACTCCAATGTAATTCTCTCCAAAACAAGCCATTTTCTATTTCAATATTTAGAATCATTACATTAATGAACATACGCTTTAAGAGACAATCCTGAAGAGATTTTATACGGAAGCACTGATTACACAAAAAACATGAGATTGAAATCCTGTCTGAACATAGGAGAACGTTTCGCAAATTTGTTTTTTTTTTCCCTATGATATGCCAGATAAGAATAATAAAACAGAAATTGCTGAGCAAAGTCAGACAAGAGGAAGAGATCAATTAAAAAAAAAAAACTTTGTGGATCAACAAAAAGAAAGAGTTATGGCACCTCTCCTACTAGCTATCTCTGTCTTAAACTCTGGGCTGAGTTGGATGCGGATCTTATCCCCTGAGGATCCGCGCCTATGGTGCTTCCTCAGCGGGGTCGGCGGCGGAACAATCTCATTCAGCGTGGGGTGTGACACAGAGTTGTGGGACAGGCAGACTGGACGCCCGCAGTGTTCAGGGGTGAGCGGTTCGCTTTCTGTTATTAAAATCAATCAGATGATGGGGATAAACAAACAAGAGGGTAAATATCTAAACCACAAGGCAAGCCATTAGAAATGACGAGAGATGTTAAATAGCAAGGGGTATGGCAAGACAGTTTACATAGCAAGAGTGTCAATAAAGGGTGTAATCTAGAATAAAGCACAACATAAAAAAAAAACCAAAACAAAAATAAGATTACCAATGATCAACAACCACATCTAAACTAAGACAGGAAAAAAAGGGTTCTATTGATGTCACATAAATAATACTGGTAGATTTCACTGGCTACACAATAATAATGTAGACTCTCATGTTCATTATTGCTTTTCTGGTAGTTGAGCATACAAGGCGTTCAAGTGGGTGTATGAATTTGATGGGTATTGTCTATTTCGGCAGATCTTGAAACCAGAGGAGTTACAATGTACTAGACACATCCCATACATATAAGAAATGCCACCCCAAAAAAAAAAAATAAATAAATAAATAAATAAAATTCTACACACTGAAACAAGACAACCTGTATTATTCAATGTTTGAGACAGTATGGAAAAATAAAAGATTAATTTTCAAAATCACTTAATATTTCTTGACCATCTTTATTTAAGCTCTATAACTTTTTTTTTACTTTATAACTCCTCCCTCCCTATAATAACAACAACAACAAAAAATAAAGTGGGTTTAAAGGGGTCAGCAGAGGCAACATGGCTACAACTTTGTCAAATCAAAGGCAAAAAAAAAATTCTTTGCAGACAATTTTAAGCAAGATAGTGTAACATTAAAACTAACTTATGGGACAGAAACTAAAAATATAGAGGACCTAGATTTGTTGCTCTTGTGAGGTGTGTTTGTGTTTTATATGTAAGGATATGGAGAAGCATTTATAAAGCATGTATGTGTATGTGTCCGTAAGGATAATTAGAATCAATCGTGGTGCAAGGAGCAACAACATTTCATTATAATAAATATATATTTGAAAAAAAATCAACAACCAAGGCCAAAAAAAAATAGGGAAAAAATCACTTCTGACTGCACATATAAAATAATGCATTGAGAAAAAAATGTACAATATACACTAGATGTATGAATGCGTCTGTACGTTTATATATATATATATGACAAAAAAAAAATTCATTGTACCAGGTTTGACAGAGGAATAGAATAATAATATTTACGCTTGGAAACAAAATTTCTACAAACTCTTTTTTCACATTCTCATGCCTTTTATACTGACTGACCCAATAAAAAAGCACATTCATATTAAAGCAACAAAAGAGCAATTTTCCTAATTGTTTATTGCAGACCCAAACGCTACTTCATTCGTAACTACACACACCATTATAACTTCAAAAGGAACCTCAGAGAAAGTAAAGAGCTAATGAATATTGTAGTAGTACATGCTTAACAAGTTAATCCTCTTTAAAAGGTGAAGTCAATGGTGTGTACACCAATAACTTAGTGGACTGAGTCTCATGCCTATTAGTCTATAAGCAGTGGACAGAAAGCAGATTTGGTCCATTACTTTAAGAAAACCATATATTAGCATCTTGTTTTTATTCTGTATAGAATTTAAACTTTTTGTTCTTTAGTGACCTTCCTACTGTATTGCACTCTCCAATACTTTGCATAACTTGCTGATGTTTCCTTGCCTCCCAAGCCATATAAAATGTATGAGTTTACCTTTAACTTAACTGATAGAGGGCTGGCCCAGCTCATAATTAACAATGG
>BLXT01005763.1:95344-111673 GCA_019648995.1 Plakobranchus ocellatus
ATATATATATATATATATATATATATATATATATATATATATATGTGTACTTCTTGACTGACTGTTGACATTATTACACAGGTCATTCACCATGCATATGAACATCTACAACAAAACAATGGCAGACCTTGGAAATAAATTTCCAAATTTGAGGAGATTAAATCAACCATCATCACATTAGTCGGGAGCACATGGCTACAAGCGTGTCCAGGAAGTAAAAAGACTTTATTTTTAACAGTTACATATGGCCAAACATTGACAGATCTTGACATAACAAATACATCTGAAGAAGAAAAAATCTCACAACTCTTCAAATATACAGTTTGCTGGGTTTTTTTTTCACTTTTAACTTGAACAAATTTGATGCAGAGTAGCATGGCTACCGTGCGACTGACTCACCCAGACCAGGCTGTGTTTTATAAGCCAGGTCTCCGTGCGCAGCCAGTCTGCGCTGTACGCCTGTGCCATACGGATGGAAGATGTACAAAGAAAAGTCTGACATACAGCCTGTGACACTGAGTCCGCCAGAGCTTGAGCTCGAGCCAGTGTGAGCAGTGGCTGCTGTAGAGGTGGAAGTATCAGACAATCCGCTAGTATGACGGCTGCGATTGCAGCTCCCACCAGTATTGCCAGTGTTTGGATTTTGTGGTGTGCTGAATGCGCCTGATTGTCTTGCATTTCTGCCTGCATGGGCTGAGGACAGAATAACAAAATCAAACTTTATTTGTTCATGTAATATTTTATGCTCTAATGTAGACACACACAAGATCTGATTTGATACTCACTTTACACAACTAGTAAAATTTCCAAAGTAACCAGGTGACAACTTGTGTTTTTTCCAAGCAATAAAAAATGAAAATTAGTTTATCCATGATATATTTTAAAAAATGAAAATTTAAAACCAACACTTTTGTTGTTCAGAACAAAGTATTTCTTGAATCACTTTATAACCTCAGCCAATCCTTCTAAACGGATGCAGCTATAAAAATATCTTTCTTTTATTTAACCAGTTAAAAACAAAGAGATGACAAATCTTAGCAAGAAAGTTTGTCTTGCTTACACTCAGAGGAGCGCGGATACTGAGCAATGTCTGCCAACATAGAGTCATTGATGTCTGATTTCTTGGTAGAGAAGAACAGATCTAAGGATGGCACCTGCAGCAGGCACTCCACTCGGGACACCGGGTGACAGTTGAACCGGATGAAAGATGGATCAACCTGCAAAAAGGAAAAAAAAAGGGAATAATACAGCATCCTTGTGAATCAGGCCTTTTCTATCTTATTTATCTTTCCCTGTGTGAGAGTTATGGATCAGACAGAGGATATGAGTTACTGATACACATCAATGTTTCCAAAATTGAGTACAATACAACATGAAACTCAGTTGGACTGACTGTACAAAATTTTCGACATAGTTTATAAATTCTGTTTATTTCATCATTGCAGACAAAATAAAAGAAAAAAAAATAGTGCAAAATAAAACTAAAATACATTCAAAGGTCATGACACTTTCCCTCTGCCTAAACACCACGAACCTTGATGTGAACGACAACATCCACAGGGAAGAAAGCCATGGACTGCTGACCGAGGGACACCTGGGAAGCGTCCAGATCCATGTTGTTTACCAGGCTGTCCATCATATCTGAGGGTTGCAACAACAAATTGTGCTAGGGGTGTTTGCTGCCTCTTAATATCACAGCTTATTTTTTAACTCAACGTATATAAAGAGATATGTCATACGTTTCAGTTATTTACACAATTTCAGTTTTCTTAAAGCATGGTAAAATGATTAATGGTTTTATTACAGGGCACTATGGAAGAAACTGAAAGCAGTTTTACAGTAAACCCATTGATAAGGCTTAAAGTATGCTGCCCTCTACAAGTGTGGTAACTAACATGACATCTTAACCACCTCTCATAATTCTTTGTAATAAAGTATATCTACCTCAGCTCTAACATTCACATGTAAATGCAATGTTGTTATGCTTGGTTACAGAAAACAAAGAGGAGTGGTAAACATGTTGTGTTTACATACCTGCCTAGTTGAGATCATCCAATTTAGTAAACCAAGAGAAAAAAATTCATAATTTAGACCCAAATTAGTAACAGCAAAAATGCAAACTAACTGATACTATTAAATTTCTTGTTTTCTTTTTTCCCCATGAGCAGCGCATGTTAGCAAAATACTTCCCTCTTCATACATAATCTGTAAATTAAAATTTATAGCTATGATAAACTTTGTAGTCTTCATATTAAGTAGAATGATCTCTACTCGAAGTGATGTTCAGAGTACAAGCCCTCTTCAAGCGTTCCAGCAACTCTGGCTCCTTCACTGAACAGAATAAAGACTTGCTCTGCTTGAGCCACAAAAATTTGTAATCAATCCGGCATTTTTGTAATCTGATGCATTTTTAGTAATAATTACGAATTTTTCATAATACTAGGAAGTTATGTGTTTATTACCACACTTTTCGATGCCAGTGTACTGTGAACCTAATATGAAACAATTGTGTAACATGTGCCCACCTTTTTTAAGAATGGAAGAGGAAGAACTTTGATTAACTGGCAACGGTTCCAAAGCCTGTTCTAAGAAGTCTAGTAATGTTGGGCTGATGATCATTTCCTGAAAAAGGGAAAGCACCAAGACATCATTGTCCCAGGCAAAACAGGCTAAATAGGCTAAATAAACAAACAAATGAACATACAAACATATACAGTTTTTCAAATAATCAACAATTTTTTATTTCAAAATCAACATTTATATTAAAACAATTTAAATCTATACAATCCCATCATGTTTTACCATGAAGACATAAAATCAATTCTGTGGCCATTCACTGTTTATTTTTTTGGTTGGAAACTGATCTGCTCATAGAACACAGAGCATTAGATGAAATCACTGCCTTACCTCTGGGAGAGTCTGCAGTGTAATCCATGCATAAAGACTAGCCTTCTTCAAATGGTTTGACCGCCGAGGACTACTGTAATAATCTGCCCAGAGAGATCCACCTCCACCACTGCCTCCACTGCTGTCTGCATCCATTGCCCGCATGTTGGCCTCAGGGCTATACATGTGCTGGTTGGGAAAGTTGGTGAATATACCGCTTGTGTGATAACTTGCAGGCGAGAGCTCGTACTCCTCTAGGATGGTGGAGCCAGGGCTGACCATATAGTTCATGTGGTCTGTCTTAGAGTTGTAATGGACCTGAGTGGACAGACAAATTAAAGTAATTGAGGAATGCAAAACATTAAGGTTTTACCTTCAAAATAAGGCAACAAGCTAGCCTGTGTGTTAGAGGATAACAGATAAATTCACTCTGAACAGGCTCAGTATAGCTGCTGATCTGATCTAGACATGATCTAAGTAACAGCTCTCATTGTAATACAATACATTCTTTGGTTTTTAGCACTGTTGTGGCAACTTTTTGACATGCTTCTGACCACTCAGCTAGGCACTGATACACAAAGACTGAGATGTGGATCCCTGCAGTCATCAACACTGAGAAAAAGAACAACATTTCAAGATCCTATACAGCTAGTTTACTGAGTTTTCAGGTCTTGCATTGTGATTGATTATATGAGAAACTCCCCTTCAAATCCATCTGATTTAGATTGACTAAAAAATAAACTAACAGCTTGTATTATAATCATGTGTACTAAGTTGCGTGAGAAACTTATATAGTGACAGCTGTCCGTGTAAGGTAAGGGGGGGGGGGGGTTTGCATATAACCTGTCCACACGGTGATCTCAGGCTTTCAGACCTCCATCAGGTCAGGACAACAGTGGCAGAACTCCAACTCGCTACAGAAGGGCCCTGCAGATCTCGGGGACGAAATCACTATCCACTTTGCTGCCAACACCCCCAAGTGAGGGGGGAGAGCAAGAGGGGATCCTAAGTTGGTTTTAAAAGCTGTTGCTGTCACAAACACCAGAAATAAAAGGTAGATAATACCTCTGATGTAGGACGTTGAGTTCTTTAGATCTATATAGACCTAGCTGAAATAATGGAACTCTGGAGATTGTGTGAAAACGTAAAAAAACTGAGTTTATTTAACACAACAGCAGGAAATTAAATCAAACAATATTCACATTGGCCGTCAGTAAGAAAAAAAAACTAGATCTAGCTCTATGAATCTGCGCAATTGTTATACAATGATCTCGCTGCAATCTCTGTGATCTCTATGAACTCTCTGCGTACTCTGTGTGATCTCTATGAACTCTCTGCCTACTCTGTGTCTTCTCTGTGTGATCTCTACAAACTCCCTGCCTACTCTGTGTCTTCTCTGTGTAATTCTTTCACCAATCAACCCACGGTATTTATACTTTTTTTTCCAACAGAAAACTCTACAAATTTCTGGAAATTATCCCATAATGCAAGCGTAGAATGTTCAAAAATGTAGATCTAGAACATCACATCGTAATCCTAAAATAACAAAAAAGCAGTCTTTAAAAAGACAATAGGGAAATCCTTAGGCTATAAATAGAACATCAGTCACGTTCGTTTACGTAATGAATTCTCATTCACGTTGCATAAATTAACTTCCCTAAACTGGTTCTTTCTAGAATTCTCGAGTTGACGTGCATTCAATAGCAAGCCCTAAGTCTAGTTTTTTGTTACACTTGCTCTGTCACTTTTATTGATCAAGCTAAAAAGTTTGCTCAATAAGATCTTGCAAATAGATTATGTTCCATCAAATGTCTGGCTTGCTAACTTCAGCAATCTTAAATCTCAATTTTTTTTTTCTTAGAAGCTAGAGCAATCACCAAACATCCTGTTATTTTCCCTGAGAGCTGCTACCTTATCTAAATGTTGTGGTACAGAATGGACTGTTTAACTAATCTCATTGTCAACTAATCTTTTCACATGCAGACTGACCTTCACCGCCAGACTTGGAACAAAGAAAATGGTTGTGTCTGGGTTGTTAGAGAGCTTGCGTCTGCTGCTGATGCTTGCTCCAGACACTTCCTTCTTCAGTTTCCTCTTGCTAGGCGGCGATGATCCACCATTACTGCTTCCAGCTTCCCCAGGTACAAGCTTCTCCTTCTTGGCATACCTGGAGCAAAACAAATAATATGGCCATGTTAAAAAGCTAATTAAAAAAGCATAAGGCAAAGCAAAAAACCAACAATCATTCACAATAGGCTTACAGACACAGCTGCACAATTCAATTGTTTTCTTACAGAGCCCTTTGAAAATTAGGGATAAATGAATAAAATTTACTTTGAATATGTCAAGAATAGGGACCAGCAAAATTACAATGTGCCACAATGATGATTTGCAAAACAAAACAAAAAAATCCTGTTTAGCTCTAGAGCTACTTAAAAATGATTTGCATGGGTTCCAGAAATGATGTTGTTAAACAAGCTCATCAGATTAACCTAGACTTAGTGGCAAAAATAACCTGCTCCCATCTCTGTGGCTGCTGTGAATAATTCCTGTCTTTTAAAGAAAACTTACACATTTTCATGAACATTGTTCTCTATGTAAAACAGGATAAGAGCAAAGCACTCACTTGCGAACCTCCTCCTCCTTGGCCTCCTTAGGGTACAGCACACATTTACCACTGTCGATAAAAACTTTCACATCCAGCTCAAAGTCAACATTTTGCTCGGCCAGCTTGGTGGCTTGATCTCTTGATGTCACAGAGCTGGAATCTTCAGAGGCTGTTTTCTTCCTGATGAATAAAAAAAGATATATGAAAATGAGTGACAAACAGGTTGAGTTTTGTGAAGATACAGCTCTATTGCATTACGTCACAACTCTGAGGGTATTTGCTTTATGTCAATGTGAGATAGGCAAAGGTAGTGCAAAGTCATTCACTGAGACTTACACTCACTCCTACAGCAGGATTCAAACCTGTTTCAGCAAAGTCTTGCAGGTTTAAGGGCAGGACTGCCAGTACTTTACACCAAAAACATACAAGACACTTTAATAAGCAGCAAATAAAAAAAAAAAAAATTAAAGTGGTTCTGAAACTTTGATGCATATCTGAAAGAGCAATCTTATGCTTAGAAGATGCTGCAGCAGAGAAACAATTTCATTCTTATAGTCATACAAACAAATGATCATATGAAAGAAAGGTCATCACAAACAGGTACTTAGTGTGTGAAATGGCTCATCCTTGTTAAGCATTGGTTATAAAGCTGTGATAACAATGAGAAATAAATACTACAGCTCATTCAGTAAAATCACCACTACATTTTTAACTAAATGGAGACGCATCGGACACCCGTGTCTGATGATATCACAGGCAAAAAAGACGCACCGGACACGGGTGTCCAATGCCTTTTATAATTTTTTTTTGTTGTTATGGCTATAAGTGAAAACGGGAGACTGCTTCTAAACTTTACTTCAACTATTGTTTTACAGCTTTATGCTTCCTTTGACCATAAATAATGCATTATAAGCCTGTTTCGTTTATTTTTGTATAGGGCCTAAGCAGTGGCACAAATTTCAAACTTAGATCTAGAGTGGAGTCCCGTCAGAAGTTTTCCCAGGATTGCGAGACCTTCAAAGCTTGAAATTTTACTGTCCATACCCATAGAGTATTATAAAATTGATCTGACTTGTTTTGAGAACCATATCTTCAATTTTTTGTTCATGAAAATGTTTTCTTGCTCTATACTTCTTTTTCTCTTGAAAATTATGTCTGTAAAAAAAAAAAAATTTTTTTTACTTTTCGATATGTAATGAAAAAAATTCATGTAAAATTCAAAATCTATATTTCGGAAAATCCTATTATATGTTTCTAAAGATCTAAAACTGAGTTTGAAAATGCAAAAAACGAAACTTAAATAGCTTTAAAAACAAAATCAGGCCAATTTTTTTAAAATAAGGCAAAATCATGCGTCTCCTAGGATTAGCTGACACTTAAAGCCTGCGTCTCCATTGAGTTAATTAAAGAATCTAAAAAAATGTGGTACAGGAGGATTGGGTTAAAAATAGAAAGAAAAGGCTGATGAGAGCAAGATATGCTTAGAAGGATGAACTGATGCAACTGTATGGTCACTCCACCTGCGATACGGTAAACTCTCATCAAGCTGAGAATCTGACCCTGAGCTTGGGATAGCTTCCAGTGACCTTGACCTCTGACGGCTGTAGGTGATTGTGTCATCATCATCTCGCTCGGACTCAGACTCGGCATAAGTGTGAAGATCAGGAGAGCTGAGAGATGGCAAATCAATGGAGGACAAAAAACACAAAAAATATCACCTAAAGGGGAGACCTTGTAATTATATGCATGCAATTATATTCAATAATACTAGTCTACTTCACTTGTTTGAAAATATAGGAAATGGTTAGAGGGCCAGAGTTTTGGGAAAGAGATAAAGAAAAAAAAGCAATAACAAGTAATAAAATACAATAGAAACAGGAATACATAAAGTTCACATTTTAAAATGGAATTTCAAAGATGTTCAAATACAGTAGTTAAACAATCAGTCCTTTGATTTTCACATTACAAGGCCTTTTATGTGTGAATTTATGTAACAATTGCCAATGCTATGAATAATAGAATTATTATTTTTTAAAACATGAAACACAGAGACATCTTTCGTATTCATTTAAGCCCTCAATGTCTGAACATTAACACTACATTGAATTACCCTGGTGGGGTGTATGTGCTGAGCTGATGACCCGAAAAAGAGACTTTGGGCATGCGGGTCAAGTCCTCAGACTGGCGTCTCTCACCAGCACTAACATCAATTGATCTGTGTCGGCTCAGGAAACCTCTGGTAACATTAAGAGAAAAATCAAGAATAGACAACAAAAGTGAGAACTAGAGATGTTAGGTAGTCTCTAGCTGTGTAATTTGTATTTGGATTTTTATGTATAGCCATCTCACAACAAGGTAATCTCCAAACTAACATATAAAATCAATCCAAAAAGCTTACATGAATAAACCCTTTAGTCCCTGTTTACTTTATCAAATATATTTTTTATGAACTTTTTATAGTGAGAAACAGTGAGAAGATTTGTTGTTCTCATCCAAGATATATTGGAATTATTTTAAAATGACAAAATTAATATTGAACTAATCCAAGACTAAATATTTTTATCCTCTTCATAAAAATGTAAAAAGTGGTGAAAATCAAAGGTTGAATGGACTGGTGGCATTCTAGCAGGAGCCTCACCCCGGCATTCTGTGAGTTCCTGTAGACTTTGAGCGAATGTGAGAGGCAGGTCGAGTGCCAAGTCCCAACTTATCTTTTATAATGTTAGCCTGCATGGAGGAGATGAGCAAAAAAAAAAGTTTTTCTTTTAATATATTTTGTATTAACATTTGATGTTTTAATAAATAAATATACAAGAAAAGTTAAAGTCGAAACAATATGTGATGTTTTAATAAATAAATATTCTACAAGAGTTAAAGTCGAAACAATGTGTGATGTTTTGATAAATATACTAGAAAAGTTAAAGTTGAAACGCCCTTTTGAAATTTGCACTTCACCCAAATAAGTGAGATGAGAGTTTTTGATACTCTGATAAACTTTCCCAGTTTTTAAAGCTTAAGAAAAATGTTAATAACTTTAAGATCCTGTTTCATAATGTAAAGAGAATACAGGGCCTATATTTGATTAATATAATGCATTACTCTGTCCCCTTGTCTCTTCAATTTCTCCATAAAGTCTCGTCGGAAATCTTGGAAAAGCAGAGCCTGTAGATCCTCCAGTTTCTTTCTTTCAATCTCAATCGTCCCCTCAGTTGCACCACACTCTCTGTCAATAAACAATAGAATATTAAACAACAAAAAACATGATGAACCACTTAAAGACAATGGGGCTGATCCATTGGCCTACATATACCATGCAAAAACCATGAGCAGGGTCGATCCGTTAACCCCATCAGACAGACTTTCTGATTGTTAGTAAAAAAACAAAGCAGACCAACCAGATTGCCTCTTGCAAAACTGGAGCATTTTGGCACTTCAATGGTTAAATTCTCTTTTGTATCTAATTTTTTCAAGATCATCCTATATTGAGCTGCCTCCAAAGGGTTAATACTGATTTAGAGTAAAGAGAAAAATAAAGTTGTTTTTTGTTAAATCAATATCTTTGACATAAAAACAAAACAAAAAAACCCCCAACAAAATGATATCCCATTATGCTATAAGCTTGTTCTCTTCTTCACAGTTGTCAGATCTGCACATGGAAATTAAATGGACCCTTATGTTTTGCGCAAAAGAAAATTGTAGATACAAAAGTTACCATATTATCATTACTTCAATCAATGAGAGGCATGGAATATAATCACTGCATATTCAAAGATCTGTGTCTGAAACTGTCATAGCTAGGACATTCATAATATTTGGGGAAAAAAAACCTTTCCTGGCATTTTACAATCCAGACATTATCGATTTCGTCAAAACAGCAAAGGAAAAGTTTTGCAAACATCTTTGTTGCGTCTTTACATGTATATCATATTTAAAATATTTATCTTCGTTTCTCTGCCTTACTTGAGCTCTTGCACTATCTTTGCCTGCTCATTCATCTCTCGTTCAATTTTTCGAACTCTTTCCTTGGGGTCAAAAGTGTCCAGAAAGATTTCTTCTGGAAGAATGTCGGAGGCTAAACTGGTGCGTCTTTTCAGCAACTGAAGATCCTGTACAGAATGGAATAGATTTTAAAAACAATCTGTTTCATCTAGTTTAGCATTAACTTTCTACATCAATTCACCAAATAAATCGAGCAAATTCCAAAATACACTTATGACATAATGCTCTTCTGTGTTATTTTGTTTCTTGCTGAATTTCATAAGATGAGGGGAAAAAAAACAGAAACATTAATGAAAACATCACAGCATTCCACAAATGTTTTGTACAATAAATTCAATGCAACCTCTAATACAAAACATTCACCGATTTTCACACCTTATAAGAATATTATTTTTTTCATTTTCTGTACAGTATCGATTCAAATGCAACGAGAGATCAGGACATACCTCCAAACTATTGTCCCGTGTGTCTGGGCTGCTGAGGGCATCGTCCTCATCCCCCTCATCCTTCCCATCCACTCCGTCAGTTCCGTCCCTTCCCAGACCCCGCAGAGATCCAGGTGTGTTTGTGTCTCCCCCCAACAAGAGTTCTTCCTCCCCCTCCCCGGAGAGCAGGGTTAGTGTATGGCCCAGGAGAGTAAAGCGTTTGCCAATGTCTGTGTCGAGATGAACGTCTATACCTTTCATCTCCCACTGAACATTCAAAACCCATTTGGCATTTCTGCTGCAAGCATCTACAGTAGGTGAAGAAATAACAAAATACTGTGTTGGAAAATAAAAACCGGTGTTTAAAAGTTTTTTCAGATGCAGATCATAAGCAGAGTTGCTTTGTTTTTTTACATTAAGTTTAAACATCAACATTAAATCACATATTTAAGAAACAAAAACAAACCCCGACAAAACATTGTAATCAGATCTTTGAACTTAAGCAGAAACCTCACAACACACAGCAAAGTTGTCTGTTTGATATTGTATCATGCAATAATAACTGTACACAATGAAGATGTGCCAGTCACTTGTATATCCATAGATACTAAAAGCATATGTTTTCATTTAGTTAAGCATAAGTTTCTTTTGCTTTTGGTTTTTTTTTCAATGAAAAGCACTCTATTTACGCAATAGAGAAACAACCTTTCCTTTGATGTTACAAATATTATAAGATTCCATATTTGGCCTCACACGGATTTTCCTACCTTGCTTGTTGATGGTCCGAGAACAAACCTCATAAGTGCCAGAGGGAACATTGCACTGGTTCATGACAGCCCCCGAGTCTGAGGGCCATGGTTTCCAGTCGTCCCAAGATGAACCAAAGTCATCTGCAAACCTCACACAAAAATCTGAAACATATACAGAAATTGTATGAATGCTGTGCTTTTTAAGATTTCAGTATTTACTGCACATTTAGTAGTTATTAAATACCATCTAGATAATCAATTGCTTTCTGTGTCTATTGTGTGAAAAAAGGAAAAACAAATGTTTAATTGTATGGAGTGAAGTCATCTGTTCCTTTTAGAAAAAGAAAACATCTTGTAACATCTGGACATGGCTCGACCAATCAGACTTACTTTTAAACTTGCCCTTGCTGACCAAAGAGCCAGAGGAGCAAGCCGAGATTTGAGTTGATTCGACTGTGAGTACCAAGGCTGATCCTTGCTCGGTTTCAGCCACCCGTGGAGACTGGAACCCTGGGGCTGGGGCAGGGAGGGGCTGGTGAGAAATGAGGGATTGATAAACTGGTGTTTCTATTGCTTTATTGCAACAGGCAATACAAACTAAATATCACCTGACAAGTTTTTTATGTGATTACGCAACAAAGAATAACAATAAAACTTGTCAAAGAGAGATAAGGGATTGTCACCCATCTTAACAGAATGATAATGTTTACTGCTTATCACAGATCAAAATGGGGTATAAAAACGAGCACAAGGACATTAGAGAAAGCTAGAGAGGTTGTGGAAGCCTGATTGAATTACAATAAAACTTGTCAAAGAGAGATAAGGGATTGTCACCCATCTTAACAGAATGATGGTGTTTACAGCTTATCACAGATCAGAATGGGGTATAAAAACGAGCACAAGGACATTAGAGAAAACTAGAGAGGTTGTGGAAGCCTGATTGCCCTATGTCATCCAACACAGGGTACTGATCCCCTACTAAATAAAGACTATTCCAGTTTACGACTGGGTACCGATTCCCTACTAGATAAAAACTATACCGTTCTATGGTGGGTACCTGACATGTGACGACAGGAGAGAAATCTGGTATATAACAACATTAGATTTCTATGATGGGTACCTGATATGGTGAAGACAAGAGTGGCACACAAATGCCCATATCATCCACAGTGAGCTGCAGGAACAGGGTGCTGATGGAAGGAGAGGTGGCCGGTGTCATGTGGGGAAGCTTGTCTATCACCTGGCGAGTGGCATGAAGCACCTGGCAACATAGCAGTGTCAGAGAGTTGAAGCATGAAACTTGTAATGAAAACTATTGCAAACTGCATACCCTCCCATATTAACTGCCACATGTGTAAAAAAAAGTTAATAATAAGAAAATGGTACTGTATGTTACAAAAGTTATTGAAATATATCTCTTTGAATGGATTTGTGATATTCTTTCTGATTCTGATATCCTGAGACCTTTTTGTTTTCCCTGACAGGTGTTTTACTCCTTGACCGAGTTCTTTCATGTCTTGCACCTTACACTTTGAATAAATCATAACAGGCATTTCCATCACCTGCCCAAAAAAATATATAAATCATTTGCTGATGAAGGGATAAAATATCTGTCTACTGCAAATCTGATTCAAATAAAAAACAAAAAAAAACTTGGAACTTGCATCTAGTGTATCTGTTTTAACATGTTTATACAGCATGATGTGACATTTGTGAAATAGCTTTGGAGTGAATGAGTCTATGCCGTACAGAAGTCTGAGGCAAGCCGGTGTTACAAGAATGGCTGAAACTTATGCAACAATGTGTCGCTTGTGTATTCGCATCCAGAAGTGATTTGATATTGCACACCGTTTGCCTCACAACCCTTTCTGTAGCATAATTATAAAGTCCCCTGATTCTCAAATCTCTAGGAGTCTAACAACAGTTATATAAAATGTTTTGACAGGTCCATGCCTCTCTCATAATGAATAAGTCAAAGAAACTTAAGTGTCTGCAAGAATGCCTGAGGTTTTGCACAATACGATTTGAACTTATTTATCCAAATTTTTAATGGCTTTTCACTTTTGTTTAGGTTTCTTTTTCAGCACAACAATACATAATGACCAGAGAGAGAAAATGAATGAAGAGAAAATTCATTGATAAAAGGTGGACTGCATATAACAGCTATCAGTCAATCAGTCTAGTAGTTATTCCACGGGTCTGCTGTGTTGAACTAGCCTCAGTGGTGCTGTATTCATGTTTTGCTATACCTAAGCAAGATGTACACAGTTAGTACAGTGTAGTCAATCACCTCTTTGTTAAGGGCCATCCTCTGTTCTGTCCAGTACTCATAGGCATTCTTATAGTTCAGCCACACCAACACGGCTGAGGGAAAGACAAGCAACAAATGTCAACATCAAACAATGTATTTCTAACGGTGATGCAGTCATGCAGCAGCTTTACAAAATAGGCCAAGTTGTGGATCTGCATGACTGAATTCAAATCAAAATCTTACACTGAAGAAATAGAAATTATCATAGCTTTACTTTCAACAGTTTATACTGTGCTTGAAGGAAGTTCTGCTCACACAGAAAAGACCCATGTTTGCTCTCCTAGTTTTCAATAAAGCCAATCATGCAGATCTGAAATCCAACTCAGCCCTTTACACATTACTACACTCATAGATTATCTGAGGACAGCAGACAATACCTATGTCCCCAGCTTTTGTTTCTAATCATTGCATGAATTCTAAAACCTTTAGCTAATCAGGAACAAGTCATCTAAAAATCCGTTTAAATAGATACTCCCTCAGTCAAACATGCCATTACTTGTGGCTGCCATTGTTTGTATTTCAACATTTGTATAATTTCTCGACCTAAATTTAGTGAATTCAATCAAAATGAAACATATAATGGCAAATCACATACTATGTCCAAATAATCCTTTATTAGATTATTATTTGTCTCATTTTTTTTCATTCTGAGCTAAGAAAAAAAAACGCATTTTTTTTTTTAATGCATAGGGCGACGAATGTATATCAATCCTCTTACTAGCCACATATTTCTCATTTAGACTTGTCTGAAGACAGAGAATTATTAATGCTTACCTTTGTCAAATGCTAAAGGTTGTGCTAGAATAATAGGGCGAGACAAGTTGATGAGCAGCGCCTCTTGGTCATGAGACAGAGTGGGGATCATCTCATGCTGGGGAACAAAAATTCAAAAAGTTAACACATTTAAAATAGGAGATTTTGCCAAACGAAAAAACTTTACAACAAAGCCTAGAAAACTTCAACTCACACATATCCTTTTTGACTCTTTCTTTTTTTTTTTCCTGAACAAAAACAAAATGCACTTATCTTCTAACACTATCTCACTAATTTGCTTGATATGCATCATGTTGCATCTACAGGTATTAGTTTTTACTAAACGTGAATGTGAAGAGCAAGAAAACCAGTAAATGAAATATTTTCCAAAATGAGGTGAATGATATAAGTCATACAGTCTCCTTCTATCTTTAAGAAACCATAATTCTTCTCTAGTGACATTTATTGCTATCTGCGTATTTGTTTGGTTTGGTTATGAATATTATATAAAACAGACCTTTCTGGATAAAGGCAAAGGAAATTTGATAAACCTTTGACCTCTTTATTCAAAACGAAAAAAAATTTGAAAAATTCATAAAGATTTCACCAAAATAATATAGACAGTAATTTTTTTCTTGATGTAATTTATTTTTTTGAGAAAAAGAGATACAACAAATTTACAAAAACTAGTGCCAAAACTTGAGGTTCTTATTTTTAAAACCTTCGAAAGATAACTCTGACAGCAAAAAAAAAATACTTGAAATATATTTCCAAATACATAATTTTAGCCAAAATTTATAGTTTTAGTAGCTATTCCTTTGCACAGAATGGGGATGCCCAAAATCTTTTTACACTGATTGCTTGAAATATCTAAAGTTTAGTGAAAATGTTAGCACTCAGTGAGGTAGAAGGGTTCCTAACTGGTGCATGTCGTGTTTTGCTACAAAACTGTCCACTTTAAGATTGTTCTCAATAGTTTTGCCACTGCATATTGAGCAGACTGTGGTAAAAAATAATAATTGTATGCCCTGACTAGAAAATATCATTCAAAGCTAAAGACAAAATTTACGAAAAAAAAAAAAATTCAAAAAAGAGTTCATATACAATTCCTCATATTTAAAAAAAAGCATCAGAAAAATGGTAAGGCAACAGAAGTACAAACACAAGGAACAAACTTTGTTTTAATACATTTACAGTTATATTCATGCTGACTTTCCTCTTGCAGGCCTTTTGATATGCCTGAGAGTGATAAAGAAAAGCACAGTTTTCAATTGAATTGAGATTCCTTGATATAAGTATTCATTTTTGTGTGTGAAAGAGAGATATAGACAGACAGAGAGCAGAGAGAGAGAGAGAGAGAGAACTACAGATAGTGGGAGGAAGAGTGATAGAGAACTGTGCATCAACAGAAACTTGGGGGACAATAGAGGGGCCTGAGTGAGAGAGAAGTTAAAAGGTGAGGCACAGCATAAAAAAAAAATAAAGAGAACTGAAATAACTTTTCTCCTTTTAGGTTTTCCTTCTCTCGTTCTTCCAAACACAATTTAGAAACATGCGTTTGTTCTCACTATAGACCGATGTAATAGAACTTAGAAGCATTGCTTGGACTGCTTGTGGGGGCAAGTACTTACCTGAAGAGCATTGCGCACTTTGATAGTAGTCTTGAAGAAAGCCATGGTGTGAAACTCTGGCTCAGCCTCTTCAAATACAAGATTCTGTCAACATGAAACACAAGGCTTCCTTCAGCTTTTGTGTCATTTGCAACAAAGCCATATTCATAAAATTTTGGAAAAAAAAAAAAAGGAAAAAGAAAAACGTAGAACACAAAATTTGGAGGATTGATTCATCATGAGTAAGTTCAAGGACACAGCAATTTATAGTTATCATTCAATTTTCAGCCTTTCTATTTTTTTTTATAGCTTAACAGCCAAATAGCCAACTAAAATGTAACTGTACAACAATGAGCATGTTAAAAGTCTGCTTGAATCTCCTAACTAGAATGCCTGATAAAGAAACTTTGATTAAGCAACTGATCTTCAATGAAGACTTGAGAAGAAAACAGGCTAGTGACCTTGAGCAACTGTCCTAGAGCCAAGTTGAGATCCACCACTGCCTGGATGAACATCTTCTGGCTGCTCCTGTTCTTGTCTGGAGGAGAGAGAGAGTTTGCAACACACTGAATTATTAGAGCCTAAAAAGAGTAGTATTAGGGCCTCTTTTTTAATGCCCTTGCGTTTGACCTCACAGATACCAGATTAGCCAGCCAACTGAGCCCTCCACTCCACCTAGATAAATTGATCTATAGCCATATTTAAGCCTGTGCCATTATGTCTGTGGACAATGGAGTAAAACCAACCCAACCGCACTACTTAGACACAACATTTTTGTTGTGAAAAGTTGTGAATGGCCACAAATTGAAGACGACAAGTCTTACTAAAGACTCACGTGAGTCAGTAAGAAAATAGAGCCGCCTACCGCACTGAGATAAAACTGCCATGAAATTTGAGAACACACCGAGTTGTACTCACCCAGACACACATACATCCAGTCAAGTGTATACCAAATATACTCCCTCCCTTTATTTTCTTCTTCATCTTA